>JAVJIF010006732.1:0-99955 GCA_038442645.1 Agave tequilana
GGAGGGGTAGTCGTCCCTAAGCCGGGGAGTTTTGAGGGCTGGTCAGCATCCAACCTTCACATCTATTATACCGAGCGGAGACATCTGCTACTTGGAGCCCTATGTTCCAAGTCGGTTTGCTCGGCAGTTTGGATATGACCAACTGTATGTGGGCAACCCAAATCTCAATTCTGGCTTCATGGGGAGTCTCATTGATGGAGCCCGTGCCGGCGATTCTTCATTGCAGGCTGTACTGGGGCGCGGCTGCGTACGCCGTTGAGGACTCCCAATCTTCTAATGACCCTGTGCTTCTGCCAGTGGTATGCAACTTCCAACTCCACACCCTTGGATTCAAGGTTAACAGTTCTGGGTGAAGTTAATTTCTCAGCGGCTGAAGCGAAAGGTCTCTGAGAAAAGGGAAGGTAAGAGGGTTCGCGTCCCAGGCATGGAGGAATTCGTTGCTGTGGATGACAGCGAAGCCTCGGATGCAGAAAGTCCTCGCTTTGAATCGGAAACAGGTGCCGTTGAGAGAATAGTCCTTTGCTGGATTGAATGCTGAAACTTGGCAGTCTACAGTTCAGAGGTCGCGATGACATAACTGGTTGAGGAGCCACCGAGCTTCAAAGTTGGTGATACTTGTCTTTTGTAAATGTCAACAAGTATCGAGACCTGTCTTTGTAAATGTCAACAGGGCTCGCGGGGTGAGACTTGTCTTTTGTAAATGTCAACAAGCTCAAAATTGAGACTCGGCTGGCTGGTTCAGAGGTCGCAATGACATAACCAATTGAGACGCCACCAAGCTCAAGGTTGGTGATACTTGTCTTTTGTAAATGTCAACAAGTATCGAGACCTGTCTTTTGTAAATGTCAACAGGGCTCAAGGTGAGACTTAGCTGTCTGCTGGTTCAGAGGTCGCAATGACATAACCGATTGAGACGCCACCAAGCTCAAGGTTGGTGATACTGTCTTTGTAAATGTCAACAAGTATCGAGACCTGTCTTTATAAATGTCAACAGGCTCAAGGTTGTAATGAAATTTGGAAAAAGGTCTCGCTTTCACAGGGAGAAACGAGAGAATCACTGTCATAGGTTTAATGTTAACGTACAGCGAAATGTATATGTGGTCCTACCATTCTATGGATGAGAATTGGTAAGTGATTTTGGAGGTCTCGTTCTTATAGGGAGAAACGAGGGAATTGCTGTCATAGGTTTAATGTTAACGTAACAGCGGAATTTATATGTGGTTACCACTCTATGGATGAGAATTGGTAAGTGATTTTGGAGGTCTCGTCTCACAGGGAGAAATGAGGAATCAAATGGGAACAGGTCCCTTGGGATTTTTAGCAAACCCTCAGCTATCAACGGTTTGATATGCCTTTACCAACTACCGTTTGGGTTGGGCTAGCCATGCTATTCCCCTCAGCATGATGAGTTGTCGAGGACTTATGTTGGGCTACAGGCCAACATTTTCCTCTATCCTTAATCGTTAAGGATGTCGGATTATCTGGTTAATATATGCATACCTCGATTCTCCTTCGGGACAGCCAATGCACGACCAGGTTCCTACTGGTTTACGGTTGTATTATCTCGCTTGGAGGAAGAGAAAGGCTTTCTTTGTGTGTACTTTGGACACGAAGATCTTGATCAGAGGTGAAGTGTTAACTTGATCATCAGAAGGATCCTTGATTAAGGATAATACTTCTTTAAGAACTTGCCATTGATCGGCATCATGAGTAGGTCGCCATCTGAAGTCATAAGGCGGTATGCTCCGTTTGAATAGACTGTTTCTATTACGAACGGTCCTTCCCATTTAGGCTGAAATTTGCCTTGGTCTTGTGCGTCATAATCATCGGTCGTCTGACGGCTAAAATCAGGTCTCCCTTCTGGAAGACTCTCTGTCTGACCTTCTTATTGAAGGCTTTTGAGATTCGAGCTTGATATAGCTCAATATGTTGCTGGGCTTGAAGTCGCTCTCATCTAGGGCTTCGAGCTCTTGAAGACGTAACCAATCATTGTCTTCTATGTGATTTAGTGGTCAGAGCTACTCGCAATGACGACATCGGATTTCCAATGGGTGACTGCTCGCACCATATACCAGGGAAAAGGCGTATTGCTGTCGGTGTCCGAACCGTGGTTCGATAGGCCCAGAGACATTCACCGAGCTTTTCGTCCCAATCTCGCTTGTTCGAGGAGACAAACTTCTTGAGTAGCTTGATGATCTTTTGTTGAATGCTCCGCCAAGCCATTGGGCAGGATATAGGCAGTTGAAGCCACATTCTGAATTCGATATTTATCGCAGAAACGATAGAACACTTGGCTTATGAAATGGGGACCGTTGTCGTGGATGATCCGCCCTAGGGACACCGAATCGATGGATGACATGGTGTTTGATGAAATTAACCACGTTCAAAGTTTTGACTTCAACCAGTGGTATAGCTTCCGCCCACTTGAAAAGTAGTCGGTTATTGCCAGGATAAACTGGTGACCTCTTGTCGAAGAGGGGCTGATTGGCCCTACGACATCGATTCCCCATGCTTCGAATGGCAATGAAGCAACAGTTGGGTGGAGCAACTCCGAAGGCTGGTGTATGATATGAATATCCGCTTTACACCTTCGACACATTACCTTGCATATGGATGGATCGGCTATCATAGTTGGCCAATAATACCCAAGCCTATGCAACCTGTCTTTAAGCTTTGACTGGCTGATGAGCTCGCACATGCCGTCGTGTGCTTCTTTAAGCGCTTCCTGTGCCTCTGAATGAGAAAGGCAACGGAGGAGGAACACCGTCATATGAACGACGGTAAAGTGTCTTCAAAGTTGGATCGTAGTAGAAACGGAGAGACCTTCGTCTGACGGACGCCGCTTCTTTAGGATCGTCTGGAAGCAGACCGTGCAAAGCATAGTCAATGAGAGGAAAGCGCCAGTCTCTTGGCTCAAGATCCGTGGAGACATTATAGACTTCTCGAGTTCTTAGCATGTGCTTGGAGCATACAAGATGTCGAGCTGCGACTGTGAGGTGATAACTCGGTGTCGGCTGGCAAGGCTACTGTTGTTGCTAATGCAGCAAGAGCGTCCGCCTTGGTATTCTGGGATCGAGACACGTGCCCGATGTAGAAACCTTTAAATAGGTCAGCCAATTCAATGGCCGTGTGATAATAAGGCACCAAGTCCTCGTGGCGAACTTCGTATTCGCCTTTAACCTGATTGATGATCAATTTTGAATCGCCGTAAGCTTCGAGGTAGCGTACTCCATTCCATGGGCAAGCTGAAGACCAATGAGCAGAGCATTATATTCTGCTACATTGTTGGAGCATGATTCCGTCAGAGAAAATGCTCTGGGAAGGACATGATTCTGTGGGGAGATAAACACAACCCCCACTCCGGCAATAATCTTACCTTTAGGGCCCATTCGCGAGCTCCATCGAAGAACATCTGCAACACTTCCTCCTCTGAGGTTACATTGGAGTTGAAGACTTCATCTGGAATATCCTCGTGAAGTTTTGAATGTTCCGGAACTGGATGAGCAGCAAGAAATCTGTCAGGGCTGACCTTTAACCGCTTCTGAGGGGTAAAGATCATGTCGTATTGAGACAAAAGAAGTGCCCATTTAGCCAATCTTGAATTCAGTGATCCTGGCTTTGTCATAAGGAGACGCAATGGGTTCACTCTGGAGATGACATGTATGGTTTGGCCGACCAAATAATGTCGCGTCTTCTGAACAGCAAAGACGAGAGCTAAACACTCTTTCTCGATAGGATTTGTAACACCCTGCTCCCGGAATACGTACTTAGTTGCGTATTCAGATTTTTGATCGTATTTTCGATTTACCTTGCCGACCGTGGCTTGGCCGGTGGTCACCGGCGGCGGCCGGAGTTGGCCGGAGTTGGCCGGAGAAGATGGTTAAAGCTCCAAGCCAACAAATCTAGAGGGTGCAAGTGTAGTTCAAAAGGGAGAAATGGAGTTTCGAAAACGAGGCTTCGGAGAGCGAAGCTATACCTCGTTAGAAAGAGTATTTCGAGGAGAGAAAGATGGTGTGGTTCGTGGTGGCCAAGGTGGAGTATATGGTGGTGGAGATGGTGGAGAAGGTGGTGGTGGAAATGGGTTATTTGGTGGAAAAGAAGAGAAAGAAGAAGGTGGTGAAGATGGTGTTGTGGTTGTTGTTGTTGTTGGAATGAAGGAGGAGATGGAGGAGAAAAAGATGGAAGAATTGGTGGTGAAAATGGAGGGGAAAGTGGTAGAGAATGGGTGGCCAAAGGAGGGAGCAAGAGCTCTTGGCTGCTGGTTCGTTTGCAGGAAATGGAGAAGGAAGAAGAGAAAAAGTGAAAGAGAGAGGAGTGGGGGTTATATATAAAGGGGAAGAATTATTATTACAAGAATGCCATTGTTTCATAAACAAAAGGGGTGCAATCAAAGAATCCTTGTCTTCGCTCCTTCTCCCAAACGCAATCCCAAACTTGCGTCTAGGCCAAAGAGAGCCAAACGCGGGAATTAAAGTTGCGTCCAGTAGAAAACGCAAAAGTTGCGTTAATAGAAAAGACAAAAAGGCATGGTGATTTGATCTGGGTTGAATTTACACATAAGCATTAAATGCAGTATGGAGAGCACATCACCACATTAAATGTTGAATCCAGGTAGGTAAAACTCGCGTCTAGAGAGGAGAGAGGAAATAAAATATCTGGATAAAATTCCGGTATCTGGGAAAACACCGAAAATTCCGGAAAAGTCCAAAAAATAAAGTAGCTTGGAAAGCTTCCCAAAAATTCTCAAAAATAATAAATATTATAAAAAGATTTTTAGTGGAATCAGTTTTCAGAAATTCAATCTCATTTTCAAAATAAAAATCATAAAGTCAAACGTCAATATCGCTCTACACGGTTGGCGGATTTTTGATAAATCTGAAAAATCTCAGAAAATGCCTAAAAGGAGAAAATATAATTCTAAGAAGAAATATGAAAGCGGAATCTAGAAATTGATCCCAATTGTAAACTAAAATTCCTGGAATCAACCAGTGATACTGGCCGACACCAAATCCAGTGAAATTTCGATAAATTTAGAAAAAATTCAGAAAATGTATTTAGATAGAAAATGTGATTTTAAGAAGTTACAGGAAAGCTGTTTCTTAAAATTCAACTCCGTTTGTAAATTAAAAAGCGGGAATCAGTCAGTGGTATTGGTCGACACCGTTTTGAAGATTTTCAATTTAATTCAGAAAATTTCCAGAAAATCATAGAAAATCTAAAATATTAGAAAACAATATTTAAAACTGAAATCGGTCAAATCGGAATAGCGAAAAGACCAAATCGAGCAATAACCTGAGATCGCGTCCCCGGTTCAGACTAGGGCCGAATTCGGGTCCACGAATCCGGATCCAAGGTAAAACGATCATATAAATAATTCATAATACAAAACAAATATAGGAAGTAAATCAAAAAATACGATCGAGAAATCTGAATACGCAACTAAGTACGTATTCCGGGAGCAGGGTGTTACACGGACCCGGATCGACTTGTATTCTTTCAATGCACGTTGAACCGATATATCCGGTGTAGTACAGAGGTCGATCGTGCTTGTTGTCTTTGAGAAGCATATCTTCTGTCGTGAATGTAATGGCGGGCACCTTTGATTGTGTATGATGACATTCTGGGCAAGGAGACTGAACGTCGTCGTTAGGGACCTCAGGCATGCATGTCAGAAAGGATTCTGAATTGGCTAGCGCATCCCTGAGTGCTTCTCTTGTCTCTGTTTGAGGCGAAGGAGCTCGTGTATAGTGATACGAGCTGGGATATTGGCCAGTTGAGCCAATATGTCAAACCGAAAGGGCGTATCAAAACTTGGCCTGATGGTTTCTTCAACACGTGGTCGAATCGTACCTCCTTAGGCCTCTCTTTTCCCTTGGTTGGAATTGGAGTGGATGCTGACATTGGTACTGACGTTGTTGCTGTTGTATCTCGTCAGTAGACTTTTCATACTGCCTCAAGTATGATTTTCCGGATCGGGTGCCCGTCTGTTGAGGCGCATCGGCTTGCGCTGCGCAAGCATGCTTTTCTCCTTCAGAATCACTAAGGGAAGCCGATGTAAGATTGCCGTCGTCTGGCAGGATGGAGATGACATTGCAAGATTTGCCCTTTGAGTTGGGCTCCTTTGAATCCCGCTGTACGTCTTGGACGAGGTCTGGGTGTATCCACATGACTTCCCCTGTCTCCAATGTTAAGGGAACAAGACCCTTATTGTTTTGAGTTGTTGCTGAAGGATGCTTGACTTCCAACGTGGCGCAGGGGCTGGATGGGTCCCGTCAGGAACTGTGACTTTTGGGTGCTGCCGAACTCGAGAGTCACCATATTGGCAGTGACTTTCTTCTGCTCCGTCTTCAATGTCAGAAACCCGGCATCGATCAAGGTTTGAATTCTGTCCTTGAGGACATAGCACTTGTCAGTAGGATGGTGAATCATCCTGTGGTAGAGATAGTATTTGGGGTCATTTATGCGTCCTATCTCATTAGGACGTCGAGCATCTGGCAGCTTCATTTTGTTCCTTTGTGGAGCAAATGGAATATCGTGACTACTGATCGTCTTTGAAGGAGTACTGTTTTGGAGGGAACTTAGGCTCCTGCTGTTGAAGCCGCTTCTTGGCCTTTGACTGCACGTCCCCGGGCAATTCCACAGACATAGTCTCTTTCCTTTGGCTTGAGAAGACTGCGGTGGGTCGCTACGTCCTTTACAGTTCATACCCCATATGCCTCTAGGGGTGGATGGTTCGAACTTTTTAGCCGACTTTCGGCTATCTCAGCTTGTTCGACCAATTCTTTCCAAGTGTGGGCCTGACAGCCCCCATGCGAACTTCTACTTGGTCCAGGAAGTTGTGCCTGCACGGCAAGAGCATGGGTAATGGCATCCCTGCTGGGCACATCAAGGATAGGTTTCTGAACCGTTCAATGTAGTCACGGACAGATTCGCCCTTCTTCTGTATGGTGGAGAGGAGCTTGTCCATGGTCACCTCGGTATCGTCCTCATAGAAACGAGAGAGGAAATGGGTTTCCAGGTCGATCCAGGAATTGATAGAGCCCGGAGGGAGACTTCGGAACCAGTCAAATGCCACCCCCTTTAAGGTGCCAATGAACAACCTAGCCATGATGGCGTCGTTGCTTATAACATTACCAGTCTGAGACCGGAAGTAGTAGATGTGCTGATTTGGCGAACTCTTACCATCATATGTATGCAACGTTGGTGGTTTGAACTTCGGTGGATATGGCACCGAATCCCACTCCAATGGGTAAGGACGGACTGCCCCTACTTTCTTTAATTCATCCCTCTGAGTTAGGGATGCGATTTGAGCCTGGGGCCTTTGAGGACTTCGGCGTCTAAGGAATAACCCTCTTTGGATTTTTCCGTCTTTGGCTGCTCATTGCTGAAATGTTCCTCCTCATCGTGATTGCTCCCGGCATCATTGTCATTCCGATTGCTGAGGAGTCGAGCAAGCATCTGTTGAATATTGTCCAGGGCCTCTTGCTGGGTTTTGGAAGTTTGTTCCTGAGCTTCCAGGCGCCGACAAAGGTCGTTATTAGTGTTATCAGCCATATGACTGATGCTCTGTCTGTTCGCACTGAGCCAACTGTCGCCGAAGAGGCGTACCCACTATCTTCGTCTTCTTCATCCGATGGCTGGAGTGATTTCCTGGGCTCTATCGAGGTTAGGGCCATTGAGGAGGAAGGCTGTTCATAATTGTAGGGTATCGCATCCTAGATCTGGTGTTTCGAAAAACACCTCTTCATGCACCAAGACTTCGCCTAAGCTTGGGCTGTAATCTGGATCTGGGGAGCTGTAGGGGGTTTCGTCAGATGTTCGTCTTCCCCTGCGTAACTCTATCCTCTTCCGTCATGTTGGCGGATGCAGAGGGTAGATCTCGTGAGATGCTCCTTTTGCGATGCTTTATCGGGGCCTGTACCGATAGTCGATCAAAAACTGATCGTCGTCCTGGAGGAGTGACGGAAATGGTCCAGCCGGCAATGGATCGAGTGGACTGTCACCAGCTGACATCCCACTTGTTGACAACAGGAGGAAGAGGTTTGTTTATTTGTCGGCAATTCCCGCAAATCATACCCGCTTGGGCCTAAACAATCCAGCGCAGAGGCTATTTTGGATCGTATATAGGACGATGTCCTGTTCCTTTTATCCTGCAGAAAGGATTAGCACTGAATAGCGCTTTAGTTCTAGCTTTGCCAATAGGCGCGAACTTAGTGTTGACGCACTAGAAAGCGGAGCACGCTGTGGTGCTTTACCGCTATGCTGCTGCGAAGGGGACGAACCCGGTGAGTACGCTGAGGTACAATAGCTTCGCTTGTATGAACAAGGCTGGCACAATGCGTTGCTGCTCTTGAATGGGCGACGGTATGATTGCCGTCGTAACTTCATGGTTGGCAGCATTGTAGGAGCAGACCGGCATCTTGCCTTTTTCTTTGCGAGACAGGCGCGGTTTTGGCGTAGCTACGCCTGAAGCTTCGGCCAGAGTCTTCTGTTTAGGCCTCCACATCCGCTTTGGCAGAGGATACTTAGGTTCGCAAGGAACCTGATTAGCCACACGCGAGGCTGAAGGGTGTTGGCAGAATTCTGCTTCTGGTTTCTGTTCCGAAACTTTAGTCGTGGAGGCCGTCCTATGCTTCCGTGCTCGAAGCATTAGGCACCCCCAGAGAGGACTTCTTCAAATCTTTCTGGTCGAATTGAACGACCAGATTCTCGAAAGTGAAGGACTTGGACTGCGGGCGTGCTTCTGTTGCGCCAGAGAACCGCAGTAGGTCGCAGAGAACCTTTTCTGTCTCCGCAGAGACTTTCCTTGAAGATTTAGCCAGAGAGGCTCTGGCTGCACCGGCTTTTCTGAATTCAGAGTTAGACCGAAGGTCTGTTATCGCATTGCGACACTTGATTCTCGGCAGGGAGAATTTCGCTCCCCAGCGGAGTCGCCATCTTGTTTTCCATTGATTTGCAAAGGGGAAAACTTACAAATAAAAAGGGTTGAGGAGCTAAATTACAAGTATTCTTAAAAAAAAGATTACAAGTAGATCTCCTCAGAGATTCTGGAGAAATGTGCCGATAGGAGTCTGGTCAGCGCGCGACCACTTGTCCCTTTGACGATGCGAGCGATGAGATTCCCTTCTCGCCTGGTTCCGGGAATCAGAGAATAGAGGGTTGGTAGAAACCTCTTGCTACTTCTCAAAATCGCCTTCTGTTAGGAATTCCTTCTCGCCTGGTTCCGGAGATTCCTTGAGAAGAAGGTATTAGGGTATCAGCACCCTGAATAGAGAAGCAATTCTCTAAAAGTCTCTGAATTCAAGAGCGCACGCGTCGTCGAAGAAGCCCTGCTTGTGGAGTCCTCTTGTGCATGTGCCCGGGTCTCCGTCTGTCCGTCCTCCTTGTGCCCTGGTGGGCTATTTATAAGGAGAGCAAAGGGTATAACCGTCCCTTGAAGATATGGAAACAGATTGAATCGAATCTGTTTAAATCTGGAAAGTAGCCTTGCTGCGAGGCTAGGATCAGCTTCTGCGAAGTTAGAAATGGCAGGTCGGTTGATCTTCTTGATCTGTTTTGATTCTTCCATATTGTTTAAAGATCTCTCCTGATCCTCTTACTCATTTTAAGAGAGTCAAGAGATTGTGGCAATCAACTGCCGAATTTGATCTCCGGTTTGATCTTAATTGGATTTGATCTGATTAGATCTGATCTCATCTGGAGATTTGATTGGTCAAAGGTTGACCATAGCAGACCGATAGCGGCGCTGCCCGCTTTGAACTCATAGCGGAGCTGGAGGCAATTTCTTGGCGAAGTCCGAAAAGAGGCTTTTCGGCGGAGCTAGACGTCTTCTGTGGCGAAGCTATAAGTTAGCTTCCTGGCGAGGCTCTGAATGGCTTCAAGGCAGAGTTGGATGATCCTAACCTCTCAAGCGAGGCTATCCCTTTGGGCTCATGTGATGCTAAGTGCTAGCACCTTAGACCTGCTGAGGTCTGTTCAGAAACAATCCGGGTTCACTGTCTGCTTGCTGGATCAGTGGAGTCCAAGTTGCTTCCCTGTCCCTCGGAGATGAGTGAAAACTGGTCTTCAGCTCGGCTGTCACTTGTCTTTTGTAAATGTCAACAAGTTTAGACATTGTTCGGACCAATAAGAATCTTTCTTTTTTAAGTGTCAACAGTGTCTTCAAAGAGCAAGTAGCCCAGCAGTGGATCCTTCCAGGCTTGCCCTCTCTAATCTGGCTCACGAGATTCCCCTTGCAGCTCGTGAGCATCCTTTTGTTTTGTGCATACCTTGTAAATTTACGTTTTGCACCTTTGTGATGTAATTTCATATAAATATTATGTCACCCTCTGTTGTAACTCTGTATTGTGTACTTTCTGTTGGAATGTATAATAACACGTATTTTCGTACTCTGATTCTTTCTTGTATGATGCTTAGCGTATACATAAGGGTATTGCTGCCCTGCGTATATTCGTCATAGTAGCGTCTCTGTACCTAGTGGGGTGGGGCATTACAGCCTTCTGGTTGTGAACCTTCCTTGGGCCATTTTCTAATAGTCCTCCATATTGAGTCTAGTTCCAGATTTTCATCCCATTACATCAGTGAAATTTGGTAAAATTTAGATGAGTAAATTATTTGGTAGTTTTAATGATAGTTGATTGTTGAAAATAAATATAATCTATTGAGTGGTGAGTTGCAGCAGGTAAACTCAGCTGTGTTAAAGTATTATGAGAGCTTTCTACATCAAACTTGACTCTGTCGAGTTTTCTCCAACCTGGGCAGAATGATGCGGACATCTAACGACACATGCGGTGTCACAGTTTATTTTACTTGTATGAAGTCTATACTCTTATTTCTTTTAACATGTGCAGTTTATTTTTCTTTTATTTTGTTTTCCTTTTAGTTCCATATTGGTTATGAGAGCTGAGAGAGCCTTATAGGTTTATAAAGACAAGAGTTAGTAAGAGTTGTAACAATGAAAAATTGATTAATGAAAATGTTACATTTTCTATTTGAAAATTTGATTATGAGAAGGACTGTGAAACTCCTTTTCAAAATAAGATTTTTTGAGTGTGAAATGATTATCCTAGTTATTTTTCTTTTCCCTGTCTCAAAATTCTTATTTCTCCAAAAAAAAAAAAAAAAATCCCCATTTACAAATTCCCTTCCATCAATCAAAAAAATCTCTAAAATCTCAACCGCCCACTTCATCTTTATTCTCACATGCATCTCTCTCATCACCACCGCTAAGAGAAACCCATCACAACTCTCCACCTCCGCCACCTTTCCTCGCCCTCATGCTCAGCTTCTACTTGCGCCCGTGAGTTCCCTTGCCCGCTGACTCGCCTCCGAAGCCTGCCCTCATCTTCAGCGTCACATCACCGCCGAGCCATCACAAGATCCCTGCCTCCTCCCCTTTGCTTGTGCTCAACCACGATCACGGAGGACCCGCACATCTCCCACCTCCTCATCCTCTCTCATCGTGCCAACCCTTCTCTCTCCCCTCCACCTGCATCATCACCAGGAGAACCCGTCCACAAACTCATCATTCCGTCATCATCGCACGCCACCAGGTCGAGGTCACGGTCTCCTCTATCCTCGTCTTCATCAACAACGGACCAATATCCTCCCCTCTTACTCGTCTGCAGGCCCCACTCGCCTGCGTGCTGTTGCCATTCAAAGCCAAGCCAGTTCCTACTCACATCCTCCTCCAGCCCGCTGCCTACGATAGAGAATGGGAAATCAATTTGGATTTTGCAATTGGACCGACCCGATTGACAAAGAAGGAAATAACGAGAAACCGGATATGAGTGGATCACCCATATGCTACAGTTCCTAGTCTTCAACAGTACTGCAGACAAAAACCAGAAACAATAACGGGTACCTAAGAATGTAGCTCTCAGTAGGTAAATTTGCTATTTCAACAGTTGAATATCGGTTGGATTACACTTTATTTTTATCTCTAAACTGTTATCAATAATCCTGCTATCCACTATCAACATGCATTGTGTGATTATGTTTGTGCCTGTTGGCTACTCATCTTAATATTGTGAATATGACTGTTTCATGTGAATTGAGCATTGTATTTACTTTCTTGAGACTATATTGATCTAAAATACACATGCAATGATTGTTAAAATCCATCCAGTCGCATTATTATTTAGATAATTTATACCGAATATCGTATTATTTGGTAATACATTGGGAAGCAAGCTTATGACTGATTCTCACACCACAGAGTTCTCCGTTTCACATCATATGCACTTAAAACTTTTTCAGGAATCTTTAAATGGATGACAATCTTGTCCATGCAGAATCTTCCATGCTACAATTTGTATGCAGCTGAGAACTTTATATTTTGTAAACACATTACTGTATGAAACAGCATCAGTTGTCTTGGATTTATGCTTCTGCATGTCATGACACAAAAACCCGACCCCACTCATCACACCACACACACACACACACACACACACAAAGAAATTAAAAAAAAAAACACACACACACAGTTGTATGGTTGGTTGGCAGATTTTTTATTTATTTATTTATTTATTTATGTATTGGGTGGTGCACATTGGTCAACCCATAACACCTATATATTGTCAGATTTTCATGCTTGCACCTCAGGAAAACCCAGCTGGGGTGTGGGGAGTGGGGCGCATGATAATCAATCAACATATCATATATTGTCAGATAAGATTTAACATGCTCCACACCTTAGCAGAAACCCATTTATATGGGTATCCGAAGTAGTTCTTAGGTTATAATTGCTAATGAAATCTTTGAAAGAAGTCGATGTAAATCCGTAGAAGATTGATCATGAGAGGCTTGCTTCCCCGGCGGTTTAAGAAACAAAATAGTTTCTTATTAATTGCATGTATTAGAATCTACTATTTGAATTTTTTTGAAAAAATGTTGACAGAATAGATTTTAATCCAATGCATATGCAGAAATGGTCAATTGCATGTCCATCAAGTCTTTTTAGAGTGTGATTATAAGAAATCTAGAGTATAAGACACCACCTACTGGCAATTACTTTGGTCTAGAAGTATAATTAAATTAGCATGGAGGATTAGATAGTAATTTTCCTCAAATCGTTTCAAGCACAATTTCATGCCAATTCTGATGTGTGGGAGGTTAGACAGGCAGAACCACATGTTCTATACACAATATAAGCGGCGAGTCCTTAAACATCTGGCAATTTGGATACTTGTTTGAAAAGACTAAAAGGCCTAAACAAAAATAAGTATGGAGGGTATGGCTTGTCATAGGAGGTTCATATTTTGTTGCAGAACTCACAGTGCATGTAAGTAACTAATAAAAATGTCCAAGGCCAGGGGTCAGTTGCCTCCTCTGACCCCTTTGGTTCTGCCACAACTATGTGCCATGAATATCTCATATTTAGGAAACGGGTATCATGTTTGACGAGATTCTTGATCTTGGAGTTCTAATTTTCCATCATCTTCACTGACTAGTTATTCACCCCGGATTAGGGAGATGTGACCTTGATGTCTGACACTTTCCTCCATCTCATGGTCTTTCTTGCAGGTAATAGACACTTGTAAGATCAAGCATTTGAGGGATGTGGTACCTCTTATTAAATTTCCTAATTTCATCTATATTCTTTACGAGAGTAGCATATTACAAAACATACAAAGTGACATTAAAGACTAGTGCATTGTTTGTACTTATAAGAATGTCAATTTCTTTGGCTATTTTTGGTTGTAGAACAATGGAGGTGGAAAAACAAAATTAGATATTATAGCTATGCACTTCTTTCTTTTATTTATTATAATAATTGTTGTTGTTGTTGTTGTTGTTGTTTCTGAAATCGGGTGGCTCCCTCCCAAACTCTAATATCTCCTCTCAAGTGAGGTAGTTTTTCTAATAATGATAGTGACATGATATGAGCAAGTGACCTCCTTATCATGAGTCACATGTCTTACCAACTCTCCTCTCAAGTTCCCATTTTGTTGTTGTTATTCTCGTTGTGCAATATTCCAATTACAATTGGAAAATATTGTCAAACCCTTATTGCCACAATGCGTGTGCATTTACAATCTGTTTGGGAAGCACGACCTACACAACCTTCTGTTCTATTTTCGTTATTTCAAATTTATCATTTTCTCAAACTTTTTATTCGTCTTGAAAAATTCTGTGCAAACCCCTCCTCATGACTACAGTTCTGTGCAGGTTCTGTACTGGAGATATCTGTTTGGGCAGTAGGGCCATGCTACTTGTGGAATTTCTTTTCCTATTGTCTCCCTCCAATCAATAAAATAACAACACACACCAAAATACAAGTGGGTGTAAGTTGTACGGGCGGAATTTAAAATCTTTTAGTTGATCTGTCATGTTTATATAGATTTTTGCTCTTATACTACAACTGTTTTATTTGCATATCCTGTTTCTCGATTTTCCCTACAATACAATCTATTTAATAGGTCTGTGCATTTCTTTTGTTTTATTAGGAATGTTCTTCCCCATACTTGAAGAGAGACACAAAAGGGGGGAACATATATGCAATTTGGTGCATTGCATAGCTTGTGCATGTGCACGCGTGCCATGCATGCGTCAGAGTCTGGAGCAAAGGTGTATTATGTTGACGTATTTGAACTTTGCACTTTGCATGAGCATCGATTTTGAGGAGAACTAGCATGAGGCACATGCTTGTTTCTGAGATTTGTTTCAAAAAAGTGTCGTCTCAAATTTGTTACCATCCAGAACTTTGGAGAGTTTTGAATTTGAGTTTGGACATATCCGTTCTTTTCAAAGATTTTAATCTTGATACAGATCATCATAACTATAGGAATAACCATCGTTAGAAATTCAACAACCTTCTTCAAATGAACAGATCCTTGCTTCTCTTCTCTCTCTATGAGCATGTGTTGCAGCCCAACATTCAACACCATATTTTTGTGCCTGAATCATCTTTGCACACATATTTGTTGCAAGTTGCAATCCATTTGTAGTGTGGATGAAAATAATACATCTCAGAAATTAGAGCGGTAGGGTCATGAGGTGGTACCTCTGCCCTTGACCAAACAGGACACTAGACTTGAGTATAAAGGAGTATGTAAATCTTCTGGTAATAAGGTGATTCTCCATAATTAGCATAAAGGAAAATCACACATTTGAAATACATTGCTTCATACGTATGATTGCATGCTGTTACACAATAGTAGAGCAATCATGTTTGTTTCAGTTTCCAGCAAAAGCTTTTGGCCTCTGTGATTACAATTTAATTATGAATTGTTTCCTCCAAAAAAAATTAATTATGCATTGATCATCTCATCTTAACTTCCGTAGAACAAAAAATATGCAAGTTAGTATTTAGAATGTATTGACACCTAGCATCATTCTCAATCTGGAATATCTGAAAAAGATGAAGAGTTATATTCTTAAAATCCTTTCTCATGAGTAACAAGTTTTGTATAGAAATCGGATGAAACAGGGGGAACAAAATGTATCTCATCCTCTAATCAAGATTCAAGATATCAGAAAACTGGGGTGCGATAGAAGTGTGTCTATATCCAAGCACCATTTTCTAGGAGGCACCTATCAGTCACCGCATTTCAGTGATGATTGACATCCCTATTCTTTTTTGATATTTCACTAAGTTTGACCTGTAACGACATATATCATATTCGCATTTTGAAGCACCCTAGTCATGATCTTTGCCACTGTTAATTAATAGGTGAAAAGGGTTGGTTTTGAGGAATCTGAAGATGGAAATGTTATCTCATGATGTGATCTCTCACATCTATATAGGATCTTAGTGAAATCTCAATTTCCCCATGATTTTTATATTTACAGGTCAAGCATGCCCATTACTGTTCAGCCTAGATGAGTGGATAAAACCTTACAATGCTGCCAAGATAAAAGGAAGCAAAAAAGTTGAGTTGTGTTATGATAGCCTCAAGTCTTTTTATTTCTTGATTTTGTGCGTGTTGTGTGTGTGTGTGTGTGTGTGCGTGTTGTTGGGGGGGGGGGGGGGGGGGCATGCTTGGCAAAGGCATATTGCATTACTGCAAGGTAGGGAATGGACACGTGGTGATGCAGACTTCAAGACGAAGACATGGCGTGTGTACAACGAGGACAAAGACTCGCGCCACTTCTATTTGACTCGAGTAGTTTTGAGTATATTATGTATTTTTATTATATTTTGGTTTCTTTTAGTTTTCTTTTATTTAGTATCACATCGGGTGTATTATGAGAATACAATTTTGTATTGCCTATAAAAAAATTGCCCAATGTATTCTTTTGTAAATACAATCTAATGAATAAAGCTTATTGACCTTCCTCAAATTTGAGTGAGATATGGATTCTTTAATCCAAACACTTTAGAAGTGTGAAACCCTAGATCCTATAGGATTGTGAAATCCTAGAGAAACCAATTAGGAGTGTGAAACCCTAGTTGTTATTTATATCCACTTTATAAAAAGGAAAACCCTAGAAAAATACATCCCCCTCTCAATCTCTCCTACTCTCTCTCAGATTCCTCCCTTTCCCTCTCGCCGATCGACAACAACAGTCCATCCCCCAAGCCTCGCCTCGCCTCTCTTCCTCGTGTTGGCCAATCGAGGCCGCCGCCTTGTGCTCCTCCACCACTAGCTCCCGTGAGTCCATTGCCCGCCCGAACATCGTGGCCGAGCACCCTTACGCCCACAATGACATCTCGCTTGTGCGCCTCACACCGTGTACCCTCGCGTGTCCTTGCGCGCCTGCAACTCAGGTTGACAGCCTCGCTCAGGTCGACAACGAGTCACGCCCAGGTCGACATCCTCGCTGAGGTCGACAGCCTCGCTTAGGTCGACAATGAGCCACGCTCAGTTCGATGACAAGCCACGTCCCAGCGACGCCCAGCCTTGCGCGAACTCACCTGCCTTTGCATGAGACCAGCTGTGTCTGCATCTCCACTTGTGCAACTTCTTGCGCGAGTTCAGCTGAGTATCTTCAAGTACCGTTCGTTGTGCAACCTGCAAGCATTGCATCTCATCGCACCTGCAATTTAGGCAAGGACACTTGGGTCGAACACGATCCTCAGTAGGTACAATTCTAATTTAGTTTTTCTACTTACAAGTCTAATATTACATCTATGTGATTTTATCAATAATTGATTGATGTCCACCATAAACTGCAAGTTATGTGATTATGCTGCCCTATAATCATTAGCTTCTTATTGCTCGTAGAATTTTACTGGCATAACATAAGTAGCATCAATTAGTTATTCTTTATTTGCAATAGACTAGATATGCATGCTAATTGAAATCCATAAGCTATATTGCTATTTTTAAGCTTCCTGCTAACGATCATTCCTTTTTGGTAAAAGTGTATTTAAGCTATTTATTATTGATTTCTGCACATGTACATGTTTCACATCAGGTGGTCAACTACATGGAGGTCGTAAGCTTTAGTGATTTGATGGCCACCACTCCGTATCTTGCTTCTGATTCTACCAGGACATGATCAGTGGGTGGGTAAGGTCTGCATTTTTTTCCAGATGCAGAAATTTCCTAAGCACCCAAATGTAGAAAGTTGTAGGAAAATTTGTTTTTAAACAGTGCATGACACCAAAAGATCAACTGGTGGCTTCTATTGGTTACCACTTTGTTGCAATCTTACTCGTACATTCCGTGCATCATCTTTTTCTGACACATTAACTCCACTTTGTTTGGTTTAGCTCGGTCCTACGACATGATTTCACTCTATTTCTCTTTGTTAAAAGGCTCTTTTGTGTCCATGCTAGAACTTTTAGGCAAACTCATACTTTCAAATTATGGAATAAAGTTTGATAAGCACAAGTTAATGGCTTAACCTTAATGACTGTTTTATGTTAAGCTCCTTATACATATCACATAAACAAAAATCTGGAGTTAAAACCTCTATGCATTCTCAAACTAAATAATGCCCTGATATAAATCATATATGCAATTTATTCAGGTGATTTATGGTATTTGTCCTTTGGGTTTTATGCAGTAAAGCTGGATGTTAATTCTAGCAGCTAGTCGTCCAAAAGATTGTATCTGACTTTTTGGAGAGAGCACTGAGAATGAAAGGATTTTGATGTACTCCTCTTTACAGAAGTTGACTTGGTGCATCCAGGCTAATGGACATACTGTTGTTCTGCAAACTTATGATGTTTTGGTGGACTCTGCCAAAACATTTCATTGGCTTTCCTAGCTACTAGATCCACCATAAATACCTTGCAAGCATTCTCAAGCCACCCACAAGACTCCAGAGAACAGAAGTCAGTCAGTAACACCAGGGATGTCGAGGCTCACATATTCCTTCATCTTCATCTTCCTAATCCTTCTATCTGAAATGTCAATTGGTATATCTCTTCGGGATAACAATTAGTTGTAATATATTTATTTCCGGTGAAATTTAGAAGCTTAACCGATAGCTTTCTCACTTTTCACAGGCCAAGTTGGAAGCATGGAGGATGGAGTAAAACATGCACTTTCTATGGGCGAGGTAATGTGCATAGTTTAAGCCCAGCTTGATGATTGTATAGTGCAACACGTACTAATTAAATATGCATCCACCTGAATCGAATACTTTTGTGCTCCATATGCTTTTCCTTTATTTGTGTGTGTGTATGCGCACATCATGCTGAAAATGGATGAACAGATAATTTTCATAACATGAAAATAATGTAAATTTCTACGAGAAATTCTGAACTTTTTCTTCACTGGAGTTCTGACTTTTATGCATGGAATTTTGCTTCGTGATATATATTCAGGTCGGCCCTAGAAAGGTTCTGGTGGAAGTTACTCTAGACTACAATCCTGGAGTACCCAACTGCAAGCATGATCCAAAGAAAGGAAAGTGTAACGGTGGGAGGAACCCCTGAGGCCTTCAGCATGTACTGAATAAGACCAAGAAATCAAGCCTAAGCAGACTAGCATCGCTCTCATATGGCATGCATAACACATATATCGCACTGTTTGTCTGATACTGTTTCTTCTTCTTCTTCATGTGAGTTTAGAAGAGCATCATTCGCTTCGTTTTAGTTTCTACTGAGACACTAGTTTCTCTATGTTGAATCATTTTGCACTATCTTAGTATCTTCTGCCTGCTCTATTATTTTCTTATGAGACAATAATATGGTCTGGTGCTGATAATGTAAATGGTGCGCGTCTTATAGTTTTATGATATCTTATAGTTGAGTTTCTTGTGTGGAACATAACATGTTCATGATGTTTGGGAAACAAAAACATTATAGAGAATGCAACTAAACGTTGAGCATCATCGGTAACCTTTTCGCTTCTACAGTTCATGCTGATAGAATCATGGCCAGATTTCTGCAGAAACCGCGCATTATGAGCGTGTGACAACTTTTGAATCAGCAGACTCAGAACTACCAGTACTCTGTAGTCTATATTCTGACCAAACTTGGGCAAATCTAGTAGCCTGCATTGCTGTGTGAAGTTCTTGTTTCTTCTTCGACAAATTATCTGATATTGATCAGGGGCTATGTTTCTGGTTGTGGGCTGGGCCTGGATTAAAACTTTCATGAAGGTGAAAGTGGCCCAACTCAAAAATTTGTGATGTTAATTTTCTGAAAACAAATATCTCGGTAAAGAAAGAAAGCTAAACAGGTAAATTTATCCCTCTTCGAACCTCGTGTTAAATTCTTTATTATTAGATTTTGGGCATGTGCTACGCACGGTGCAACCACACATACTTGCAAATAAAAGATATTAAGATATTCTTTTTATACCCTTTCTTTTAGGTTTTGATTTGATTCTAGATAAAGTTTCTATTTTAGGATAAATATTATATTTTTTTCTTTTTAATAAATCTTGTTTTCAAAACTTCTTCTGGGATGGGGATATAGATGTATGGTTAGATTTCAAGATATGTTAAAGATTTGGAGATGAATGGATAGATTTTGTCTGGACGTGACAGGAGCGTGAAACACTATCAAATTAGAATTCCAATCAAATGAGTTATGATTGTAGTGGCAGGGATTATTTATAACTTGACCCATTTTAATGGCTTTTTTGTTTTTTAATGAATTCTTTGGTATTTGGGAGAGCAAGAGGCAATGCAATCCTAAAATCCACAACCCAAAATTAGTATGGGCTTGAATTCATGTGAATTGGATTCATATGTTTCATGATAAGAATGGATCAAACCTCTCCTAAACAGATCCAAAGTTTTGAACCCCCATAATTTCTGGAGCCCTGAGGCCTGTCTAGATTTGGGCCCTAGCCTGTAGCCGTAGTCAAGGCCCAATTGGAGTTATTTTACCGTACAAAAGACTGGGTTCGATTCATGTGTGTGAGCCACACACACATACAATAAGAGAGCCAATCACGCGTTGACACGTAGATTGGATCTCTTAAAATCTCTTATAATATGGTATATGTGTGGGCCTCACACACATATTATAAGAGATTATAAGAGATCCAATCCACGTGTCAACGCGTGATTGGCCCTCTTATTGTATATGTGTGTAGCTCACACACATGAACCGAACCCTTCAGACTTTCAAGATATAAGAAATAATTGAATCCTATGATAGGTGAAAATTTTAAAAGAAATTTCTCCGTTTCATCCATAATCAATTTACGGACTGTTTTTTTTTTTTCTTTAAGAAGATAAATAAACTTAAAATCTTATTTCATGAAATGTGTCCTTTAAACCATATATCAATCTGTGAAGATGAATAAAAATAGCCCAAAACCTGCAAAAATAGAATGGGTTAATTTTATGGATTATTAGACTTAAATTCTAATTCGATAAATTTGTGTTTGCATAGCGAACTCGCCTTTCTTCTAACTCAAGTACGTTTTTGATTTTATGAGATTGTGCGTTTGTGCTTTTGTTTATTATTTAATTTAATTAAAAAAAATTTGGCGAATAGAATTTTAATCTTTAGTTAGGCACAACAATAAAATGTGTTTTTGCTCTTTTTTTTTTATTGTTTTTTCACCTATTATACTTGCTTATGAATATCTCAATAAATAATCTATAAGTCTATTTGAGTCCAAACCCTTAAAATTGACTCGCACCCGACCCGCTTGCAACCCTAAGGAGCAGAAGGTGAGCCTCTGTTTTTGTTCAAAATCTGTGTGATGTGTCAATTAGCAATTTACGGAATACAAGTAATCTCTTGTGTTTGTTTAATACGAAAGCTGAGAGAAACACTTTCTGCCCCACTTTTTAGCGCTACAACACTGGGCCTGTTTGGTTAAGGGTGAAAGTGAGGAAGTAAAAGAAGTGAGGAAGTAGTAATAGTTCCCTTTGAAACTTGAGAATTGATTAGTAAGTTTTCCGGTATTTGGATGTTATTGGGGAGTGTGGATTGGAAAATGTTATGTCTTTTCCGGTGTTTGGATGGTAATGTGGAAGTGAAA
Organism: Agave tequilana; assembly: GCA_038442645.1. NCBI lineage: Eukaryota > Viridiplantae > Streptophyta > Magnoliopsida > Asparagales > Asparagaceae > Agave > Agave tequilana. Next base: position 21,348 of record JAVJIF010006732.1, read on the forward strand.
GTGAAAAAGTTGACCGCAAAATAATACTAAAATAAAAATTAATTAAGAAAAATAAAAAATGAACTGTAATTAGAATGCAAGGGAGATTACATGATCAAAAAATTAACTGTTTTGTGCTACAACTTGTTACAAATGAGATTTACATGATCACAAAATTAACTGTAGCATTCTGAAAGTGAGGAAATGGTTGTGTAAAGAGAAAAGAGAAAAGGAAAAAGAGCTTTCTTATTTTCTTTTTCTGGTGTTTGAATAGATAGGAAAGTAAGCAATTATATTTTCTCATTTTCTTACTTCTGCCCACTTCCTTGCAACCAAACAAGCCCACTGTGTCAGAATTTCAAACTGAAAACTCAAAAAACGCTCAAAAACTGAAACGTGAGGGTCCATGCACTTTACCTCAACTCTCTTTTCAGCAGTCAAACAGTTCTAATATAAAATGGTTTAGTCTCTATCTTTATGAGTGGTCACCCCTTAGCCTGATTAGATTAAGACAGATTGATTATAGATTGAGAGGGGAAGGTTCCCTTTTATTTGTTTTCTTGTTTCTCTTGTGTAGGTGATGGGGATCCACATCAGCCTTTGCACATCACTCCAAAGAGTTACAAGTTCTCATGCACATGTTCTCTCTAAGAAAACAATTATATAAGTAGAAAATGGGCATGAAGATAAGGGAGTAGTTAATCAGTGGGGTAAAAAGAAAAGGACTAAAAGCAAATGGAAGACAGCACATCTTCTCTTCAATAATATAGAGGATTTTTTTTTTTTTTTTACTCTAGAAAGGCAGTCATATTACACAATATCTTGGTCCTTTGTGTGCTTTCTCTGATTGCATATTTTAGTGCAACCATTTCCTAAAATCACTTCACCTTGAGAAGATCTATATCACTGTGTATGAGAGTGGGGGAGACATCAACTTTCTTTGTTGGTTTCCTTTTATGGTTAGTTTGTTTGAAGAAATTTTATGGCCATGTCCTTTACCACTGAGTTTCAATTCTTCTCTAAACTATCTAATGAGTTAAAACTCTATCAAATAAGTTTTAGATCTTCACCCCACTATTCTCCATCTCGGTGAAGATTTCTCAAATCTGAGTCGAACATAATGAATCAACCATTTTTAACTCATTCAACCGGCTGTGCCATTATGAATGCTTATGTACCCATGCCTAAGGGATCAAGCCATATGTAGTTCATCTAAATGAGCTCCACTGAGCTCAATCAACTGAAACTAACTTTACAACAATGAACCTAAACGGCTGAGTCGTATGAACCTCTTCATCTTGATCGCCATGATGAACAAAGGTGCTCAACTTGAGCCGATCTAACTTACCAATTTGAAATCAGGCTTCTTCGCCTACTTTAATGTATTCATCTTTGTTCCTTTTGTTGTAACCAAATTAGCCTGTTCAGCATCCAAGATTGCTACATGACCTCCGGTGAGGTCCCAACTGATACTGAACCAATTAGAGATGGTTGAGTAGCATCAATTTCAATCCGCTATGATACATCATTGATCGTCTTCTTCTCCACCTGCTAAGAGAAGGTAGGCTTCATTGTTGAAGCCTCATCAAATGTGGCATACCTGCTCAACATGATTTTTTGTTTTCAGAGTCCCATAACTTGTAACCTTTCAAGTTTCTTTTGACTCCCAAAAATATAAATTTCTTTACTCGTGGATTCAACTTATCATCATTGATACTGAAGTAGGTCGGACATCGAAATACCCACAGCAAACTATGGTCTTAAGCAGCTCTACCCGACCAAATATCTCACAAAATTTACCTCCTATCGCATTCAGTGACAAACAATTCATGAAATGCCTAGCATACCAACGCTTTAGCCCAAAATGTCTTGTCTAATGATGTGATAACAAATACCGAACCTTCTCTAAAAAGAAACAGTTCATCTCTTTAGCCACCTCATATTTTCTAGCTGTCAAATGAATATCAACACCATTGTTTTGGCCAAATCGTAGAAATCGATCCTTGCACTACCCAACATGATCAAATGGAGCACCTTGATCTTCCTGCCGTCTGTTTCTCCATCATATTTGTCCACTTCTTGAACAAATCTTGGACTTCAAACTATTGTCTCATTTGGTATACCTAACAACGCCTAGATAAATCATCAAAAAAAGAGAAAGTACCGATGGTCTCCAAGTGATGCGGTCTTGGTAGGACCCCAAATATAAATATGAACACAATCAAGAAAGCCTTTCAAGCGGTAAATAACGGTGCTAAATTTCACTTTTCTTTTTGTCCAGAACACAACATTCACTAATTTCTAAGTTATAGGTTAACACATCTTATAATACTCATTGCTTCGCTAAAGCCTGCAAAGAATCCAAACCAACATGTTGGAGTCTCATCTGTCATAACCTGGTAGAGCCGCCTTCCAAATGTTCTGAAGCTGTCAATTTTTAAGCAACTACACTACCCTTCAAGTAGTATTAATTGTTACGTCGAATGTCTTTCAGAATCACCTATGAGCCACTAGATATTTTGAGAATGCTTTCTCCAATAGTCCCTCTTAGGCCCTGCCCCTCCAAAACTCCAATTGAGATAAGATTCTTCTTCAATTGAGGAACATATCTTACACCCTTCAACTCTCCTATCATCCCATCAAATAGCTTAATGTGAACTGTATATAATTCGTCAATCTGGCATGTGTGTCCATCTTCGAGTGACACCAAAGCTCCATCTAGTTTTTAAAACTAACAAATCATTTTCAATTGGGACAAACGTGATAGGTAGTATCAGTATCCAAAATTCAATAAGATTTCTCAGAATAGCAAGCTATAGGAATAATAGAAAGAAAACTCTGAAGAGTCTAAATCAGTATCAATCTTTTAATGTCCTTCCTTGTAGAAAGCACACTGATTTTTCTCAATTTGCGATTACCAATTATGAACTTATCAATATCTCAGTTGCTTCCAATGATTGGAAATCATTCCTCTTGCAATTAACGCCTCTGTTGTTATGCTACTAGAAGAAGACTCCTTGTCTTTTCTCTTCATCTCTTGATTCATAAGAGCAGCTGATACATTACTATAGCTACGTAAAGCTTTCTTATTGACTAAGATTTTAGGACGAAGGTCTCATACTATTCATCCGGAAGAGAGCTCAAAAGAATCAACGACTTGTCCTTATCCTTAATCACCTCATCCACGTTAGGTAGGTCTGCAAGAAGCTTCATGTAGTTATTCATGTGCTCATTAATGGATATTTCTTTCTTCAGCTAGAAGCAGTAAAGTCTCCTCTTCAGATGCAACCGATTTTCGATGCTCTTTATTAAATACTTACTTTCAAGGATCTCCTAAATCTTCCTTGTGGAAGTTTCATTCTTAACATGATACTTGATATCTTGTGTTAAATAAGACCTAATGATGTCACGCACTATTTGATCCATCTTGTTCTAATACTTCTCTGAAGTCTCTGCTAGTTTCTCTTGTAAAAACAATATGTCTTTCAAATTCTTCGCATTCAAGGCATCATCACCTCGTTTTTCGACATGCCAAAGTTATTCGTGTCATTAAACTTTACCAAATTGATCTCAATTGGTGGATGTGCACAGTCTTAACCGTGGACTAATCAACTTCAGCCATATCTCCTCAAAAAGCGTTGAATAACAATGCAAACAAAAATAGATGCAAATAGATAAAGATTGAAACTTTACCTCGAATTGAAGCTATAGAAGAGTTTCTAATCAATCTACTCTACCAAATCTGATCCCAACAAACATTCCAACGTCGTTCTGTAATCGACACACGATCCCAAGAACAGACCAACGTAGCTTTGAGATCAACACACAATCTCCGTCGAACAGACCACGATGCTATTGGGATCGACAGACGATCCTTGTGATGTTCTGATACCACTTGTTGGGGACGCACCTCCGGAGAAATTCCAACGACATGCCGATCACGAAGATCAGTGTTCCAACGCCGAGTTAATCACAAATCAATTAGCATGAACATAAATACAAAGAGAGAAAGTGTGAATAAATGATTTAACGAGGTTCGACAACTTGTTTATGTCCTCGAGGTAGAAGGGAAAGATCTTATCCAAACAACTGAGTTACAATGGTTACAAAATGATCTGAAGATCCAACTAAAGAAACTACGCACTGGCCGTAGAGTTCCTTCAAACAAATTAACCCTACAATTTTCTTCTCTCAAAAGACTACAATCAGTGAGGACAATACCCCTTTACATATAACCAGAAAATTCACGAAGAAAAGAAACTAAAAACTCTGAAATCGGATCAGAAACGAAGTCAAAATCCAAATTGAAAATCAGGCAGAAATGATGTGTGGTCGACCGCTAGCTATGTAGGCTCAAATTCTACGCTCTTATTGATTGACCGGGCGATCAACCGCTTGTTGTGCAGGCGCCAATTGTGCATTCTGAACGGTCGACCGACTCATACTCCTTTCTTCTCCACTGTGCACCTCGTGCACGTCAATAGACAGAGCGGTCGATTGACCCGATGCCTTTGCGTGAATTTCATGCTGTTGTTAGCCTTGTTCTACACCACTAAGCTCCAAATCTTTTTTGAACTATCCAATGAGTGTCAAAAAATCTATCAAATAAGTTTTAGATCTTCTCCTCCACGGTAACTTTGAGACTTCTTTATGTTGGATTATTCTTCATCAATTCCAAGCCATTGGAAGATGAAAGACCTTGTTGGAGAAATGTAGAGTCATACTTGGAAGATGAACTTCATCAATTCCAAGCCATTGGAAGATGAAAGACTTTGTTGGAGAAGTGTAGAGTCATACTTGGAAGATGAAAGGGTGTATTAGAATTAATCACATAATTAATACATGGAGCCTTCTACCACCTTCCATTGAGCACTATAAATGGAGGAGCATGGCTGGATTTTTCTGGAGTAGAGAGTGAAGTGAGAAAGACAACAAATCAGTGAGAAAACAGTGAGTGTGTCTTCACTGCGTCAGAAAATTATTTGCCTCAATCGGATGGTCAACTCAAGCCCGATCGAGATGAAATTTTAATATGATGTTCCAGACACAGTGAACCTCAGATCCAACGGTCAGATTGTCAATCCGACTCCAGGAAGTTGACGTTATTGCCCCTGGACAGATTCTTTGAGTTCGTTCTTGTTTTTTTTTGTGTACTCCATTTTTGATGAAGTGTTTTGCCTCTAGCCTTGTCTAGACAAGACCTATTGTAATCCCATTATTTTTGTTGATAGTGGAAGAATTTAAGATCTCTTCGTCCTCGTGGTTTTTTTTCCCCAACTTGGAGGGTTTTTTCCCATAAATCCGGTGCGTCTTCTAATTTACCAGATTGCTCATTTTTACTTGTCTTTTCTTTAATCACGCAAAGAGGGAAAGGGTATTGTGAATCCACTGCATTCTACGTAGCCTTTCCCAACAGAGTAGTATCAGAGTTTGGTTACATTTTTTGCTATTCTCTTGTGTGATTAAAGATGGATGAATCTTCAAGCGTCTCTGGCATGATTAAACTAACGTGTTCTAATTATGCCTTGTGGAAAATGAAGATGGAAGATATTTTGTATTGCAAAGATTTGTACGAGCCTATTTTGAATGAGCAAAAACCGGAGAAATATAATGATCAGCAGTGGCAGGTATTGCATCGGAAAGCCGTTGGAATGATTCGACAATATATTGACCGCAGTGTGATCCAGGACGTCTCTGACGAGACTGATGCTCTACAACTTTGGAAGAAGCTTGATTCTACATTCGCTCGGCAAACTGGTGTAAATAAAGCCTCTCTTATGAGAAGACTTGTCAAGTTGCAATATAAAGATGGTCGAAGCGTGGTGGAGCACCTTAATGATTTCCAAGGCATCACGAACCAGTTGAAAGAAAGGCGTTGGAATCACCTTGGACGATGAGGTACTAGCTTTATTGCTTCTTAGTTCTCTTCCAGATAGTTGGGAAACATTATTCATGTCTCTAAGCAATTCCACTCCAAAGCTTTCCATGGAAATTGTGAAAAATAGCATTTTAATGAAGAAGCTAGACGAAAGGATCTTAGCTTCTCCTCTCATTCGGATGCAAACATTGTTGAGAACCGTGAGAGATATAAAGCTCGAGACTCACAAAATTATGAAAGATCCAAATCCAGGGGAAGATCAAAATCAAAGACCAGAAAGTCTCTCACCTGTTACTACTGCAAAAAGGACGGTCACAAGAAAACCGAGTGCAGGAAATAGAAACGAGATCAAGCCAAAGAAAAGAATGACAAAGGAGAAAAAGCAGACCACAAGAAAGATGAAGTCAACACATCTGCTGTTGCTACCACTAATGAAGTTTTCCTCATTGGTGATGACGGTTGTCTAAATCTTGCCTGCGATGAATGTTCATGGGTCATTGATTCTGGTGCCTCATTCCATCTCACATCACATCAAGGTTACTTCTCATCTTATACTAGTGGTGATTTTGGCCACGTAAGAATGGGAAATGATGGTTTTTCTAAAATAGTTGGTATTGGTGATGTTTGTTTGGAAACTAACACTAATTGCAGAATAATACTACGAGATGTGAGGCATGTCCTAGATATCCGTCTTAATTTGATATCTGCAGGAAAACTTGATGATGAAGGCTATTCCAATTATTTTGGTGAAGGAAAATGGAAGCTCACCAAAGGATCTTTGATTGCGGCTAGAGGCAAGAAATACAGAACTCTCTATGTGATGCAAGCCAAGCTGAGCAATGAAGAAGTCAATGCAATCGAAGATGATAATTCCGAGCTATGGCACAAGCGGCTCGGACACATGAGTGAAAAAGGCCTGCAAATACTTGTCAAGAAGCAGCTACTTCCTGGTATGAAAAATACATCTCTAAAACCTTGTGTGGATTGCCTAGCTGGCAAGCAACATCGTGTTGCATTTCATCTGTCTTCTCCTTCTAAACGAAAACATATTCTTGATCTTGTACACACTGATGTTTGCTCTATGTCTGACAAATCACTTAGTGGTGCATAATATTTTGTAACCTTTATTGATGACCATTCAAGAAAAGTGTGGGCTTTTGTATTGAGAACCAAAGACCGGGTGCTGGACATATTCAAGAATTTTCATGTCAAAGTTGAACGTGAAACTGGCAAGAAACTTAAAGCTGTCAGAGCAGATAATGGTGGAGAGTACCGAGGTCCATTTGAAGAATATTGCCGAAATTACGGCATCAGGCTTGAGAAGACTATACCAAAGACGCCACAACAAAATGGTGTGGCAGAAAGAATGAACAGAACCATCTCAGAACGCATCCGGAGCATGCTTTCTCATGCGAAACTGCCAAAGTCTTTCTGGGGTGAGGCTATGAATACCGCAGTCTATTTAATTAATCTTTCACCATCAGTTCCTCTCGACGGTGACATTCCAAATAGAGTCTGGACTGGGAAAGATGTCTCCTATGGTCACTTGAAGGTTTTCGGGTGTAGAGCTTTTGTGCACATTTCGAAAGATGAACGATCCAAGCTTGATAGCAAGACCAAGCAATGCATTTTCTTGGGCTATCCGCAGGAGGATTTCGGCTACAGATTGTGGGACCCGGTTGAGAAGAAAATTATTAGAAGCAGAGATGTGGTATTTTTTGAAGATCAAACCACTGTGGACTTTGAGAAATCAGATAAGCCAAAGTCTCCTAGTATCCCTACAAATCTAGATCCAGTTCCTCTTCCCATGATCAATGACGAATACGGGGGAGATGTTGAGGGTACTCATGAAATGGTGGACAATGATACACATGAACCAGAACAACAAGAAGAGATTGTTATTCCAGAAACAGCTGAGGAGCAACATTTGAGGCGAATCACCAGAGTGCGGCGACCTTCCAGCAAATACCCTTCAGAAGAGTACGTGACGCTTACAGACGAAGGAGAACCACAATGCTTTCAAGAAGCCATGAAAGATCCCTATAGAAATAAGTGGTTGTAAGCCATGCAGGAGGAAATGAATTCTTTGCATGAGAACCACACATTCGAGCTAGTTCCTTTACCAAAGCACAAGCGTGCACTGAAGAATAAATGGGTATACAGGTTGAAAACTGAAGAAGGCAACTCACTACCACGATACAAGGCTAGATTGGTGGTGAAGGGTTTCAGTTAAAAGAAGGGAATAGATTTTGATGAAATCTTTTCTCCTGTGGTGAAGATGTCGTCTATCCGAGTTGTTCTCGCATTAGCTGCTAGCATGGACTTGGAGGTTGAACAACTTGATGTAAAAACTGCGTTCTTACATGGTGATCTCGAAGAGGAGATTTACATGGAACAACCAGAGGGATTTCATGAAAAAGGAAAAAAGCAGCTGGTATGTTTGTTGAAGAAAAGTTTATATGGCTTGAAACAGGCACCGCGTCAGTGGTATAGGAAATTTGAATCCTTTATGGTGGATCACGGTTTCAAGAAAACTCTATCAGATCACTGCGTATTTGTAAAAAGGTATGCCAGTGATGATTTCATTATTCTCCTCCTTTATGTTGACGACATGTTGATCGTAGGTCGAGATACCAAGAAAATCTCTAGCTTGAAAATGGCTTTGAGTAAATCCTTTGCCATGAAAGATTTGGGACCGGCAAAGAAGATGCTTGGGATTAATATCTACAGAGACAGGAAGAATAAGCAATTATGGTTATCGCAGGAAAGGTACATTGAAAAGCTGCTGGAACGATTTAACATGGAAAATGCAAAACCAGTTAACTCTCCACTAGCAGGGCATTTCAAGTTAAGTTCACAACAGTGTCCTACAAGCAAAGAAGACCAAGCAGAGATGTAACATCCCGAAATTTTTAATATTTATTTCTTTTCTTAAAGAATATTTTTATTCTCAGCCATGAGTTAATGCTGAATAATTGGGGCTGATAACTATAATGTTCGGCACACTTTAATCTTGAATTAGTGTCGCAATGTAAATCTTAATTTATTTCTATAATTAAAATTTTTCCGGATAATCAAATGAGAAATTGGTGTTAATAAATTATCACAAGTATATGAAATATAAGTATAATCATGATGTATGTAAGGGATAACCATGTATATGCAAGGTGTCATATATTTTAATACTTGAAAATAATTATACATGGTATATACTTACCCCCACCAAACATACCCCATTATTTAAATAAGAATACTTGGTATTTAGAAAATTTTATTTAGAAAGGGTTAGGTGTGCATGGAGAAATGAGGTGTAGGGCTAGGATCATTTTGATCCTAGTTTTGGGCCAAGTGGCAAGTTAGTGGAGATAATGTTTTTGTAATAACTTGATTTTGGGAGGGTTTCTTTGCAAAATATACTCCCCTTACGTTCAGATCTGAGAAGAAATCCTCTTTCTCTGTAAAACACTTTCTTCTCCATCTGAAGCCCTAGATCTTCCCCCTCCAACTCTCTCTCTCTCTACCAGTTGGACCCCCGCCGGAGCCAGGGGTGGGATTCGTGACCGCGCACCACCACGGAGCCGCGCGCAGCTCGCGCAGGGGCGGCGCAGCCGTGCGCGAGCAGCAGACCAGGCCGCGGCCGGCCTGGTTTCGGGGGAGAGGAGGCCTTCGTTGGTCGGGAAAGGATAAGGGGAGTTCCCCTATGAAAAAGACAAGTTTTTAAAGGTAAAAATTCAGCCCTAGATCTGATTTTTAGTGGTGAATTCATCTTATATCTCAATAATTTTCTGATTTAAGTTAACAGAAAATTAGTATGTGAAATAAGTATCAACCTTCAAGATTATAGGTGAATCTAGGACTAAAGGCTATCTTGATGATCTCTTGAATAGGATCATTGTTTGGGTTCATGTGGAAGCTAAAAGATTTGGTGAAGAACTCTCCGAATGAAGGTGAGAACTTGTTGGGTAAAATTTTAATTAGATGAATTTTGTGAGCATGAATATCTTAAATAGAATATGGCTATGTAATATGGCTTTACTAGTAAGAATTGGGGTTGGGTATTGGACTCCATGAAAAAGTATTAATTAGAAATATATTATTGTGTTAGAAAGCGTGAAATAGCCATGAAAATCATGTTGGTATAATTTCAAGGGTAAGAGGCTAGCAATATGTAATGGTAAAATAGGTCTCTTCTACGAAAACATTGTAATCCACTTGATGTTTAATTAAGAATTAAATTATGTGATGTTGTTTGCTACTATCAAATAGGGGGATTGGCGTGTCAGTGTCCGATGTGGTTATTCGGAAAGGAAACACAAGGCGATGCTCGGTACGAACCCCCTTTGTAGAACGCTCAACTTTAAGGTGAGTGGGGTTTTTAAATAATGGTTTTTTAAATAATTGGACCGCTTTATACCAAATTGCAATTATGATAGTAATTTGTTAATTTAGCATTTTGCCAAATTTCATATGCGGCTTGCATTTTGAAGTATAGTTTACAATGGCATTGACATGCATGTTACGGAATAGAATTCGTTATGGGTGATATGAATGTGATTAGTGTATGTTATTTGATTTTGTGCATAAGAATACATGGTAATGGGCAAGTACTCATTGAGAGTATCATTCCATATATAAAACGATGTGCCTTGTACATGAGCCTTATGAAATTGAATGTGCCGATATTGTGTGCACTTAGATGTATGTGTATGTATATGGAGGAAGGGACCCGTATGCAGGGCGGAGTGCGAAGACGGTGCTATATGTTAATATGTGTATATATCAGGAGGAAGGGACCCGTATGCAGGGCGGAGTGCGAAGACGGTGCTATATAAATATGTGTATATATATATATATGTCAGGAGGAAGGGACCCGTATGCAGGGCGGAGTGCGAAGACGGTGCTACAATACATATATATGCAACTTTATTAATGATTGAGAATGAATGACTATGTGTGATATATATGTATGTATGTACGTGACACTAAGGGTATGTTGGATGTGTTATTTTATACGGTAATGGAGATATCTGAATACTGGTCATGTGTTCAGTTATCAGCATCAATTGAACAGTAACTGAAAGTAAATTTACAATCAAGTAGGAGTATTCAGTATTACATACTTCATGTACCGCATTCATCTTGTTTTCATGTATCATGAATACTATACATTGTTAATGCCATGCTACAATTATGTATGAGATTGACTCCACTCACTGAGCTGTCGAGCTCACCCCCTATAGCTTCATGATTTTCAGGGCAAGCCAGGGATAAATAGCAGCTAAAGGCAAGAGTAGAGCACTGAAAGGGTGCAAAACAATTCATTGTGTGGACCTATCAAGCTTCTCTGTTGACTTGTAATTGTGTAATGTGGTTATATGCATATACTTAGAGTTAATGTTATAGTTAGAGTGAATAGTTGTATATATGATGTATATACATGAACTTGTGAATAAGCTCTTATGAATGTTATCTTGAGTTGGTTTGAAGTAGATGGTGATACTAAGGAGATTAGCCTCAAGAAGGTCTTTGATTTGTTATCTTGTATTGTGTCCACATGATAAATTTGAGAAATATTAAGTAGGCGATGTCAAGCCGAAAATGTGATATAACTGCATGGGATATTGTATATGCATACATGATTGATGAGAATTTTGGAGTTATCTGTAGCAATGTATTAGAATGGACTTCTTATTACAGAGGAAGTGCTGACGAAATTTTCAAGGATTTTTGGAGATGGTTATGATAATCTGTGAATCAATTTAATGTTTATGTATATGAAAATATAATGAAATCCGGGACCGTTACAGTTGGTATCAGAGCAAAGGTTTAGACATGAAGAGTCAGGCTGAGATGTAGGTCCTAGAAAAGTATAGGTATAGGAATGTGACCTAGAATTGTTATTTATATATCGGGATTGATCCATAGGACGAATATGTATGTATATGTACATTGTTTGATTAATAGCGTGCCAGTATATGAGAATTTCCAAGGGGGATAGTCGGTTCTGACGTGTATGATTGATCTCGAAGTGCAGGATATTGATTATTTTCATACGTTCGAATGAGGGCATACCCGCGTGTCTTGATTCGAATGCGTTCTATTGGGGGTGCGGGCCCTCAGTATGAGCTGCCAGTGATATGGGACACTGGAATATGAAAGTAATTGAAATATCAGGCAAATCAAGATAAATCAGAACAAAAGAACCTTATTAAGAATCTGGTAGTGGGATGATCAAAGTCGCAGATAAAAGAATGTAAGGGATATGTCATACTGAAGGAATTATAAAATTGCTACTCTTTGAAGAAGCACCCTTATATAGGGATAATTAATATTATGTGAATATGGAATGAGGAGAGGATGACATGGTTGGAGAATCTAGAGACATAATCATAGGTACCCTAGTGTTTAATAAGTCGGTTAATGCATACTTGTGTATATAATTGTGAGTCCACCAGTATGCTGAGGGACTGATAGTATGAATGTCATTTGTTTTGTATGTACAGTGGCATGATCATTGTATGTGAGATTTGAGAAGCAAGTTACATTGTGAGACAATCTTGCATGGTAATATTATACAGATCCTTACCAAAGATTTAAAAGTTGTACGTAAGTAAGAGGCTTTCCAGTTGGGTGAATCATATTGATAAATAAGAAATCCTTATCTTTTGTCTCAACCAATTATTGTATATAGATTCAAGTCAGGTGCTTACCGCAAGTTGCAACTACCATAGATATTACACTAGGATACATCATGACGGATAACATGAAATAGTGGTTGGATTCACTAGACGAGACCTGAGTAAGTAACAACATTCATGAAAACAATAATTGTAGTATATTATGAATTTTATGCAGGGATGTATCCAAGGCATGGGTAGTTTTATTTACACAGTATAATTCTTTCGAAACTTGAGAAATTGAAATTTAATATATTATGATTGCTAATATGGATAATGATATAAGTAATTATAACTTAGTCAGCAAACATTTGAATATGGTGTGAAACCTATGCTGTTGATTTGGTAATGAAGTTAAATATTCAATTAAGAGATAATTCTGGGTCAACTTCTCACCTCTTGCAAGCAAAAGAGGGATGACTTCGTAATGTAGAAAAGATGTTAATGCGATAGATTATAATGGAAAGCATGATATAATCCTTATATAATTAAGGTCTCAAAATCTATAACCATTATAGTTCGGGAAATTTTTGAAGGAAATTGAATAGTTGTGAAGAATGAAAATTTCTCATGACAGATAAGAAGGGTATGAAATAATGACTCTGACAATTCTCAAAATATCCTTGGGGCAACTCAAGTCGCAATGAAAAGCAAATTTGAATTTCTGATGCCTTTAACTATTCGATACAACAAATCAACTTGAAGCTGTTGAATATCGATTAACTTTACCACCAGAAGTATTGCTCTGTATAATGAGACCTTGGTAATGTACATTTATGTTAGAATTGGGATTTATCATGACTTTAAGAGAATTCTTGTTATTTTAGAAAACAACGAGAATAAAGTAAAGTGTTACAGTTACTGCAATAAATTAAAACACTCTGTGTCAGCTGTAATAGAAGGATTGCTAACTTACCTATATTGATAAATTGTGGTGGGAAACTAACTCAGAAAAAGGAGGATAATCAGATACTAGTGTACTCATCACATCATAAGTGGATGGACGGCATGATTTTAGCATTCCTTGATTGAATTAACTTCGTCCAGTCAATAAAGTATTAAATGATAAATAGTTTAGTAAATTTAAGCCATTGAGAGTTTGAATTTTTGTTATCTAGTTTGTTGGATCATGGCATATATATTTTGTAGAGGAACTGATGCAAGTTCTAGTCTACAAATAAAGTAATTAAAATATAAACCACTTCTCATGACACAGAATTTAATATGGGAGTTCTCTAGAAATTTCAGTTGTTAAGACATATCCGATATAAATTGTGACACAAATCGGATAGAAAAGTAGTTTGAATCCATAACACTTTAGACCAATCGAATATCTGAGTTTAAATTGGATCCGTTAATACCGACTAACTTCACCACCGGAAAAACATTCAAAGTTACAAAGCTCTGAGGTCAAGATTGATGTTAAGAAGGGATTTGACCTTAAATAAAGTGGGAAATTATTTTAAAGGAAGTATCATTGGTTATGAAGTAAAATTATTATATCAAGCATGAAGGCGGTCAGCAACATCCGCGTGTGAAAGATTGAATCCTTGTTATAATTCATCATAGAAATTTTTATATATTCCTTGCATAACCTGGAAGTTGAACTGCCAAAGTTCATACAAACAGAAGTTGAGCTGAAATTCGAAAGGGATATATTCTATAGTTAGAAACCTATGCAAATTTTAAGTCTAAGTGTAAATTGTAAACGTTACATGGAACCGGAAGATGAATTACAAATATTTAACCCTATCTTATTCCTATTGCTATAAGTTTCGAGGACGAAACTTTCTTAAGGAGGATAGAATGTAACATCCCGAAATTTTTAATATTTATTTCTTTTCTTAAAGAATATTTTTATTCTCAGCCATGAGTTAATGCTGAATAATTGGGACTGATAACTATAATGTTCGGCACACTTTAATCTTGAATTAGTGTCGCAATGTAAATCTTAATTTATTTCTATAATTAAAATTTTTCCGGATAATCAAATGAGAAATTGGTGTTAATAAATTATCACAAGTATATGAAATATAAGTATAATCATGATGTATGTAAGGGATAACCATGTATATGCAAGGTGTCATATATTTTAATACTTGAAAATAATTATACATGGTATATACTTACCCCCACCAAACATACCCCATTATTTAAATAAGAATACTTGGTATTTAGAAAATTTTATTTAGAAAGGGTTAGGTGTGCATGGAGAAATGAGGTGTAGGGCTAGGATCATTTTGATCCTAGTTTTGGGCCAAGTGGCAAGTTAGTGGAGATAATGTTTTTGTAATAACTTGATTTTGGGAGGGTTTCTTTGCAAAATATACTCCCCTTACGTTCAGATCTGAGAAGAAATCCTCTTTCTCTGTAAAACACTTTCTTCTCCATCTGAAGCCATAGATCTTCCCCCTCCAACTCTCTCTCTCTCTCTACCAGTTGGACCCCCGGCCGGAGCCAGGGGTGGGATTCGTGACCGCGCACCACCACGGAGCCGCGCGCAGCTCGCACAGGGGCGGCGCAGCCGTGCGCGAGCGGCAGACCAGGCCGCGGCCGGCCTGGTTTCGGGGGAGAGGAGGCCTTCGTTGGTCGGGAAAGGATAAGGGGAGTTCCCCTATGAAAAGACAAGTTTTTAAAGGTAAAAATTCAGCCCTAGATCTGATTTTTAGTGGTGAATTCATCTTATATCTCAATAATTTTCTGATTTAAGTTAACAGAAAATTAGTATGTGAAATAAGTATCAACCTTCAAGATTATAGGTGAATCTAGGACTAAAGGCTATCTTGATGATCTCTTGAATAGGATCATTGTTTGGGTTCATGTGGAAGCTAAAAGATTTGGTGAAGAACTCTCCGAATGAAGGTGAGAACTTGTTGGGTAAAATTTTAATTAGATGAATTTTGTGAGCATGAATATCTTAAATAGAATATGTCTATGTAATATGGCTTTACTAGTAAGAATTGGGGTTGGGTATTGGACTCCATGAAAAAGTATTAATTAGAAATATATTATTGTGTTAGAAAGCGTGAAATAGCCATGAAAATCATGTTGGTATAATTTCAAGGGTAAGAGGCTAGCAATATGTAATGGTAAAATAGGTCTCTTCTACGAAAACATTGTAATCCACTTGATGTTTAATTAAGAATTAAATTATGTGATGTTGTTTGCTACTATCAAATAGGGGGATTGGCGTGTCAGTGTCCGATGTGGTTATTCGGAAAGGAAACACAAGGCGATGCTCGGTACGAACCCCCTTTGTAGAACGCTCAACTTTAAGGTGAGTGGGGTTTTAAATAATGGTTTTTTAAATAATTGGACCGCTTTATACCAAATTGCAATTATGATAGTAATTTGTTAATTTAGCATTTTGCCAAATTTCATATGCGGCTTGCATTTTGAAGTATAGTTTACAATGGCATTGACATGCATGTTACGGAATAGAATTCGTTATGGGTGATATGAATGTGATTAGTGTATGTTATTTGATTTTGTGCATAAGAATATATGGTAATGGGCAAGTACTCATTGAGAGTATCATTCCATATATAAAACGATGTGCCTTGTACATGAGCCTTATGAAATTGAATGTGCCGATATTGTGTGCACTTAGATGTATGTGTATGTATATGGAGGAAGGGACCCGTATGCAGGGCGGAGTGCGAAGACGGTGCTATATGTTAATATGTGTATATATCAGGAGGAAGGGACCCGTATGCAGGGCGGAGTGCGAAGACGGTGCTATATAAATATGTGTGTATATATATATGTCAGGAGGAAGGGACCCGTATGCAGGGCGGAGTGCGAAGACGGTGCTACAATACATATATATGCAACTTTATTAATGATTGAGAATGAATGACTATGTGTGATATATATGTATGTATGTGCGTGACACTAAGGGAATGTTGGATGTGTTATTTTATACGGTAATGGAGATATCTGAATACTGGTCATGTGTTCAGTTATCAGCATCAATTGAACAGTAACTGAAAGTAAAT
This sequence comes from Agave tequilana, assembly GCA_038442645.1. Lineage (NCBI taxonomy): Eukaryota > Viridiplantae > Streptophyta > Magnoliopsida > Asparagales > Asparagaceae > Agave > Agave tequilana. Next base: position 37,880 of record JAVJIF010006732.1, read on the forward strand.
TTACAATCAAGTAGGAGTATTCAGTATTACATACTTCATGTACCGCATTCATCTTGTTTTCATGTATCATGAATACTATACATTGTTAATGCCATGCTACAATTATGTATGAGATTGACTCCACTCACTGAGCTGTCGAGCTCACCCCCCTATAGCTTCATGATTTTCAGGGCAAGCCAGGGATAAATAGCAGCTAAAGGCAAGAGTAGAGCACTGAAAGGGTGCAAAACAATTCATTGTGTGGACCTATCAAGCTTCTCTGTTGACTTGTAATTGTGTAATGTGGTTATATGCATATACTTAGAGTTAATGTTATAGTTAGAGTGAATAGTTGTATATATGATGTATATACATGAACTTGTGTATAAGCTCTTATGAATGTTATCTTGAGTTGGTTTGAAGTAGATGGTGATACTAAGGAGATTAGCCTCAAGAAGGTCTTTGATTTGTTATCTTGTATTGTGTCCACATGATAAATTTGAGAAATATTAAGTAGGCGATGTCAAGCCGAAAATGTGATATAACTGCATGGGATATTGTATATGCATACATGATTGATGAGAATTTTGGAGTTATCTGTAGCAATGTATTAGAATGGACTTCTTATTACAGAGGAAGTGCTGACGAAATTTTCAAGGATTTTTGGAGATGGTTATGATAATCTGTGGTTCAATTTAATGTTTATGTATATGAAAATATAATGAAATCCAGGACCGTTACAAGAGATGAGTAAAATTCTGTATGCATCAGCAGTTGGTAGCCTGATGTACGCAATGGTGTGTACCAGGCCGGATATTGCATATGCGGTGGGAGTTGTCAGCAGATTTCTTTCAAATCCAGGCAAAAAGCATTGGGCGGCTGTAAAATGGATTCTTAGATATCTTCGAGGCACTTTGAAGATTTGTTTATGCTTTAACACTGGAAAACCTCTGTTGTATGGATATGCAGATGCCGATCTTGCGGGTGACATGGATTCTCGAAAATCCACCTCAGGATATATGATGACCTTTGCAGGGGGAGCCGTGTCATGGCAATCAAAATTACAAAAGTGTGTTGCCCTGTCAACCACTGAGGTCGAATATATAGCAGCAACAGAAGCCGCCAAAGAATTATTGTGGATGAAAAATTTCTTACAAGAATTGGGCTCAAAGCAAGAAAGTTTTATACTTTATTGCGACAATCAAAGTGCCATTCATTTGGCTAAAAATCCAACATATCACTCTCGGACAAAGCACATAGATGTGAGGTATCACTGGATCCGAGACAAGCTAGAATCCAAGTTGTTACAACTTGAGAAGATCCATACCGACGAAAACGGGTCAGATATGATGACCAAAATTTTACCAATTTTAAATTTTGAAAAATGCTGCATGAAGGCAGGATTGGTGGCTAATCTGAATTGATTCAGAAGGGGGAGATTTGTTGGATTATTCTTCATCAATTCCAAGCCATTGGAAGGTGAAAGACCTTGTTGGAGAAGTGTAGAGTCATACTTGGAAGATGAACTTCATCAATTCCAAGCCATTGGAAGATGAAAGACTTTGTTGGAGAAGTGTAGAGTCATACTTGGAAGATGAAATGGTGTATTAGAATTAATCACATAATTAATACATGGAGCCTTCTACCACCTTCCATTGAGCACTATAAATGGAGGAGCATGGCTGGATTTTTCTGGAGTAGAGAGTGAAGTGAGAAAGACAACAAGTCAGTGAGAAAACAGTGAGTGTGTCTTCACTGCGTCAGAAATTATTTGCCTCAATCGGATGGTCAACTCAAGCCCGATCGAGATGAAATTTTAGTATGATGTTCCAGACACAGTGAACCTCAGATCCAACGGTCAGATTGTCAATCTGACTCCGAGAAGTCGACGTTATTGCCTCTGGACAGATTCTGTGAGTTCGTTCTTGTTTTTTTGTGTACTCTATTTTTGATGAAGTGTTTTGCCTCTAGCCTTGTCTAGAGAAGACCTATTGTAATCCCATTATTTTTGTTGATAGTGGAAGAATTTAAGATCTCTTCGTCCTCGTGGTTTTTTTTTTCCCAACTTGGAGGGTTTTTCTCATAAATCCGGTGTGTCTTCTAATTTACCAGATTGCTCATTTTTACTTGTCTTTTCTTTAATCACGCAAAGAGGAAAAGGGTATTGTGACTCCACTGCATTCTACGTAGCCTTTCCCAACACTTTATAGAGTAGTTTCCTCTATGCTAAAATAGAAAAACAAAGAATTAGATAAAGAGAAACTTTGGGAGAAATCGGTACCGAACGGATTAGTGATACAATAATAAAATCAAATATTGTCGCGGGGGAGGAGTGATCATGTTCCGAAAGCCAGAATCAAAATAAGATTTGAAGAACCTGATTCTAAACGATTTCACATGACTCAATTTTTATCATTAAATCAAAATGTAATTCTTGGAAGAAAAAAAAATTGAGTGGATAATTCTAGCTAGTAATTCGCATGGGACGAGGGACTAGGCAATTTAAATAGTGAAAGTTGTAAAAAAACCCTTATGTGCTATCATGTTTTCATAAGAAAACCCCTCTTTATTATTTAAACTAACAAAAAATCCCTCTTTCTATGAAACTCAAAAAAAAAAAAAACTTATATTATGGTAAGATTCGAGTATAAACTCTTTGTTTTATTGAATTTAGTTAGAATATACTTGTATTAGTTAAGATATGGTAAAAATCTGTCATCGATTATCTTACTTTTGACATAAATTGCAAAATATTGAAATACTATAAGAGTGTTTTAATATGTCTGACAGTACATGGGGTTTTCACGTGCTTTGATAATATAAATGATTTTTTTAACAAAATGTTGATAATGCGGGGGGTTTCTTCAATTCACCCTCCAAAATGATTAATGAGAGATGGAGGACGTTGAATGGACCTATAATTTGACAAATATTGGGTCAAGTTTGATAGTTACATGTAATCAACATATATAAATGCATATGGATAATTAAATAGATGAAGGTAAGACTGCGAAGCACACATCAAAGTCATTAACAAGTCAATGTGATGATGGGTAAGGCCAAGAAGAAGATCAATTCGATGGAAAATCTCTCAATTCATTTGCCATTTTCTCACATAAATTCAAACTTTAAAAAAAAAGAGAGAGAGAGAGCAAGAAAATAATACAAATTGCCAAATTTGACATAAAACATCATGATCATGCAGCTGGCGAGCAGAATCAATACAGTAGGCAACAGAGAGGACTGTCACCTCGCTATGCATGCCAAATTTAACTTCAGTGGCTCCTCTCCTTTCTTTTTTTTTCCCTTTTTTAGTTTCTTTTCCTGTGTCTAAGGGCGTGTTTGGATGTAAGGAATCACAGTGAAGTGAGGAAGTGGGGAAGTATAATTGCTCATTTCCCTATCTATCCAAACACCGGAAAAGGAAAATAAGAAAACCCCCATTTCCCTTTTTCATCTCTCTTTTACACAACCATTTTCTCACTTCCAGAGTGCTACAGTTAATTTGTGGTCATGTAAATCTCATTTATAATAAGTTATAGCATAAAACAGTTAATTTTTTGGTCAAGTAAATCTCACTTGCATTCTAATTACAATCTATTTTTTATTTTTCTTAATTAATTTTTATTTAATATTATTTTGCGGTCAACTTTGTGGTCAACTTTTCCACTTCCACTTTTCATTACCATCCAAACACCGGAAACGACAAAACATTTTCCAAACCACACTTCCCAACAATCATCCAAACACCAGAAAACTTACTACTCATTTCCCTTTTTCCTAAAGGAAATAAATCTTACTTCCTACTTCCTCACTTCACACCAATTCCTTAAATCCAAACAGACCCTAAATGAAAGTGCTGATATCACAATCAGCCGCCAATACTGAATTTCAAGAAGATGATAAGAACTTGAATGAACCCACAAAATTTGACTGTTTGGTTATGTACTGTAATTTGGCCCAGCTGTCATCCATTGAATTATTGATTCCTTCTGAGCATGCTGCAATGTGAGGAAAATGTAGAGCTGAGTCGTTGTTCAGAGTGGTCCAGGCTCAGAACGCTAGGAATCTCTTGCTTTTTCTTTGGAAGTTTGTTGACTTACCATTCAGAGTTATTGTTGTTGATGTTGTTGTTTTCTTTTTCTTTTTTCATGGTAGCGATCTTAAAGACTACATACAATGGTGTGTTCTTACACAAGCAAAGCAAATTTTCCATCAGAAAGAAATAACTATTTGACTATGTACTGGATATATATATATATATATATGAGAGAAATATAAATCAGCTGACACAGGAGGCAAATTCGTCCTATGTCGCACTCAAAAATCATATTTCCCGAATGAATTTTCAAGATCCGACCGTACATTATCATCTTCATATTCTAAGATATATACATATAAAAAATCAAGTGATTTGAAGTTCGTTTACTCATTGATCTAAACGTTCTATTTTGTTCTATTGTTAAAAAACCGTTAATGTTTGAACCCAAAAAAAATGTAGTAAACCAACTTCAAATCACTTGATTTTTTATATGTATATATCATAGAATATGAAGATGATAATGTGTGATCAGATCTTGAAAATTCATTCGGGAAATATGATTTTTGAGTGCGACATAGGAGGAGTTGCCTCCTGTGCCAGCTGATTTACATTTCTATATATATATATATATATATATATATATATATATATATATATATATATATATATATATATATGTGAGAAAAATGTACCTCAGTCGTCAGTTGAGAGAGTCTCTCTCAGTTGTCACTGCAACATGGTCGCAAACTTTCTGAAATATGGTCGCAGTCTACTGTAATATGGCCGCAGTCTTAAAAAATCATATATTTTCAGTGTAGCTAGGACTGCAATCATGGTAGCAGTCCTCAGAAAAAGATTGCGATCAGAAAAAGACTGCGACCTTGGTCGCAGTCCTTAAAAAAGACTGGGACCATTACAGCAATTCTCATAAAAATACTGTGACTTAATCACCATACTCATAGAAAACTGCGACCATGATAACAGCACCCAAAATTGAGGTTAAAATTCAGCCACATTGCACCAGCTGAGAGAGACTCTCAGCTGGCGACTGAGGTACAGATTCACACACACACACACACACACACACACACACACACACACACACATATATATAGAGAGAGAGAGACTTGACTCCTTTCAAAAGGATTTGAGCTCGAATCTTTTCTATTGAAATTCAATCTCCTGACATTCAAATACAAGAGCCGCTCCATTGAAGTTGATCTATATTATTTAAAGTCTCTTAAAACCAAAAATCATGTCATTTGAATACTTTTTACTTATTCATCAAAGATGCGTAAAATAGACGGCCGAAAATAGTATTTTACTTAAATTTATGATTTTAGACATGCAAATTCTCGATCCGACTATTTGATCATGATCTAAACATTTAAAAATCCATACATACCAATTTTTGTTAGATTTCAAATGTTATACACCGTTAAACTAAAACAACTCACTACTTTCAGCCATCCGTTTTGCTCCTAGTTGATGGATAAGCAAAACGTATTCAAATGACATGATTTTCAATTTTAAGAGACTTCAAATAATGTATATCAACTTCAATGAAGTGGATCTTGCATTTGAATGTCGGGGATGTTAAATTTCTAAGGGAAGGATTTGGGTCCGGAGCCAAGTCTATATATATATATATATATATATATATAATATATATATATATATATATATATATATATATATTATATATATATATATATATATATATATATATAAAGAGAGAGAGATAGACTTATGTCCTTCTAAAAGGATTTTAGGATGAATCCTTCCAACTTAATTAACAACATCCGACAATCGAATACAAGATCCACTCCGTTGAAGTTGATTTATAGTATTTCAAGTATTTATAAACCAAAATTAAGTGTTTTGAATATTTTTGTCAATGCATCAAGTAGGGAAAAGACGGACGACCTAAATAGTGAGTTGGTTAGTTTAACGGTGTAAAACATTTGAAACCTAAAAAAAATAGTTTATAGGGGTTTTTAAATGTTTAGATCATAACGAAATGGCTGGATCGAGAATTTGTATGTCTAAAGATATATATCTAACCAACTCACTACTTTCGACCGTCCTTTTTGCATCGTTTGATAGATGAGCAAAAAGTATTCAAAACACTTAAGTTGACGGAGGAGGCAAATTTGTCCTATGTCGCACTCAAAACTCAAGTTTTCGATTGAATTTGCAAGATCCGACCGCACGTTATCATCTTCATGTTTTAAGATATACATATAAGAAATTATTTGATTTGGAATTTGTTTACTCCATTTTTTTTGGGTTCAATCATTAACAAGTTTTTAACAGTAGAATAAAATGAAACGATTAGATCCATGTGTAAACGAACTCAAATTCACTTGATTTTTTTATATGTGTACACCTTAAAATATGAAGATGATAATGTGCGGTCGGATCATGGAAAAAACTTCAGAAGATATGATTTTTCAGTGCGATATAGAACAGAGTTATCTTCTGTATCAGCTGATTTACATATTCCTCTCTTTCACTCCCCCGCAATTGGGCACTCGATTGACCCTAGATTGTTAGGGTGACACTCGCCCGTGAGCTCCGCGAGCTCATAAGTTCCAAACCTATTACCTACACGACATTACTATTTTGTGCGATTGATTGTCTGACAAAAAAAAAAAAAATAATAGATAGTGATTAGCGAGCAAGAAAGTCTCAAACAAGATTTAAAATATCAATTTTAGTACTAACTAACATGGATAGCAAGGGAGACCGAAGAAAACATAGATGGAGGTAATACGACAAGATATAAAGGCTAAAGGTCTTAGTGAAGACATATTACTCGATGGAATGAGTAGAGAAAGCTGATCCATGTGCCCGATCCAGCGTAATTCTCTTTTGGTTCATGTAGCCTACCCTAAGTACTTGGGGGCAAATATCATAGTTGTTGTAATATTAGTACTAACTAATAATTTTTTTATATTATTATTGTCAATATCAGCAATTATACCCGGATTTAATTACAACAAAGGCCGCGTTAATATGTGGGGATCGTGGCCTGCGCCGTGGCCATATAAAATAACCAACGGCCATAAGCTCTCTAGAGAATGGGTGGCTGCTCTTTTATCAAAGATTTTTCCATAATTATTAAATAACAAATTAAAATTTTCATGCAGATTCTCCACCACGAGATTGATTTCCGCGAAACAAGAGAACGTGGGGAATCCGACCGTTTTTCTGGTGGGGCCCACGGCCGCCGCACGTGACAATCCAATCTCCCATGCCGGTAACCTCACCGCCCCCCAAACCTCTCCAGGAAATGATTGCGCGCCTGCGTCCTTCGTTGCTCTCTTTGCTCGCTTTCCCTCTCTCAAGTCGCCTCCTCTTGTCGCTCCGAGACGTCATTTTCCTTCTGATCTTTGAGGATAAGATGTGCCCTCGGATCTCCTGAGATGGTCGCCGATTATGAGAGTAAGGAGGGGGCGCCGCGTGACGCTGCTCGGATAGAGTGGCGCTCTGGGGCTCGCTGGCTCCAGGATAACAAAAGTGGACTCGCGGAGTAATGTAACGGACGCGTGGGTCTGCTGCAATGTTTGGAGCTCGAGCCATGGCCCAACTGTACAGGCGGCAGTACGTGATAGGGCGCAAGCGTGCTCTGCGGTCGGGAGCAATTGAGATTCGTTTTGACTCGCACGAGATCCAGTGAGGATTCGGTGTGATCTCAAGTTGCTTGATGGATTGCAAGTCTGGAGAGTTCTAGTTCTAGTGACCTGGAATGATGACTCGAGTCCAAGCGTGGGGATTGAGCTCGATGTCAGCTGAAATTCACGTGCATGTTGCCGCACGTTACATTATTATTATTACTATTATTATATTAGAGAAAAATGTCCCTCAGTGATCTCTCAGCTGGCGCTTCAATATGATCGCAGTCCACTGCGACATGGTCGCAGTCCTAAAAAATCATATATTTTCAGTGTAACTAAGATTGAGACCATTGTAGCAGTCCTCAGAAAAAGACTGCGACCATGATCGCAGTCCTCAGAAAACACTATTACCATGGTAGCAATCCTCAGAAAAATACTGCGACTTGATCACAGTCCTCACAAAAAACTGCGACCATGGTAGCAGCACTCAAAATTGTGGCTGAAATTCAGTCACGTTGCGTCAGCTGGGAGAGTCTCTCTCAGCTGACGGCTGAGGTACAGATCCCTCTTATCAGTGGCGGACGCAGGTGGGGGCGAGCGTATGTGGTCGCCCCCACTGGAGTTGGGTTAACTAAGCAAAAAATCTAACTTGGATCATTTCTCCTGATCTCCACAAAAAAAAAAAAAAAAAAAACCTCTAGTTTCTCCTAATGACATATTCTCAGTCTCTCCTCTGGGGATTGAGAACTCTCACAACCTCTATGCAATGAAGTTTATCAAGAATTCACTGCATGATAGAATGGGTGATGAGTTGATGAATGATTGTTTGGTGACATATATTGAAAAAGACATATTTGATAACATTGACAATGAATCAATCATTCAACGATTTCAGAATATGGCTCCTCGAAGGGGAGCATTATAATTTAGAGTGAGATACGTTGTCTTGAATGGGAGCCCCTCTATTTTTTTTGTAATATCAAAACTTGGAATATGTTGTTTGATTTTTATAAATTTTCAATTTTAGTTCAAAATATTTTCGCCCCCACTTAGTAAAAATTCTGCGTACGCCACTGCCTCTTATTATTATTATTATTATTATTATTATTATTATTATTATTATTTGTAACACCCCGCTCCCAGAATACGTACTTAGTTGCGTATTCAGATTTTTCGATCGTATTTTTCGATTTGCTTCCTGTATTTGTTTTATATTATGAATTAATTTTATGATCGTTTTGTCTTGGATCCGGATTCACGGACTCGGAGTCAGCCCTAGTCTGAACCGAGGACCCGATCCTAGGGTATTACTCGATTTGGTCTTTCTGGTATTTAGATTTGACCGATTTTAGTTTTAAACATCCTTTTCCAATATTTTAGATTTTCTATGATTTTCTGGAATTTTCCTGAATTAAATTGAAAATCTTCAAAACCGGTGTCGACCAGTGCTGCTGACCGATTCCCGGATTTTTAATTTACAAATCGATTGGAATTAATAGAAGTGTCTTTTTATATTATTTCTTAAAATTACATTTTCTATCTAAATACTTTTTCTGAAGATTTTATGAATTTATGAAAATTCCACCGGATTGGGTATCGGCCAGTATCGCTGGTTGATTTCAGAATTTTTAGTTTACAATAGGAATTGAATTTCTGAATTCCGCTTTCACTTTACTTCTTAAAATCATATTTTATTCTTTAATACATTTTCTGAGATTTTTCGGAATTTATCAAAATCCGGCCGACCCGGTGTAGACCGGTATCGGCGGTTGACTTCCGGATTTTTAATTTGAAAACGGGATTTTATTTCTGAAAATTGATTTCGTATTATTTCTCAGGATGATGTTTTCTACCTCTAGGTATTTTTGGGGATTTTTCGGGGACAATCGATATTTGCCGACCCTAATATTATATTATTATTTTTTGAATCCTTGCTTTTCTTTCTTTCTTTCTTTTCCTTTCTTTTCCTTTCTTTTCCCACCGACTCCAGCGCCGACCAAGCCCACATGGGCCCGGTCACCTCCCCATCACATCACCCTTCTCTTCTTTTTCTTTTCCTTTCTTTTTCTTTTTCCTTATCTTTTCTTTCTCCCTTCTCTTCTCTTCTCTCTTCTTCTTCTTTTTCTTCTTCTCCATGGTGGCCGAACGCCCAAGCAAGACCACCGACGGCGCCTCCGGCCACGCTGCCGGCGAGAGATCCCCCCAACTTCGGCCATCTCCTTCCCCTCTCTCTTTTTCTCTTTCCTTTCTTTCCTTTTCTTTTCTTTTCCATTTTTCTTTCTTTTCCTCCCCTAGATCCGACCACGGCGACACCACAGCCGGCCTTTCCTCTCTCCTCCGGCGCCCCGGCGGGGGCTGACCGCCGCCGGCGCGAAGCTGGCGGCCTGTGCGCGACCAAGGGGCCCACCTGGGCCCCCTGTGCGTGAGCTGAGGGGGCGACAGCCCCCCTCTTTCTCTCCCTCTCTCTTGGGAGTGGCCGGCGCCACTCCCCCCTGCCGGTGGCCGGCGCCGCCCTGCGCCGCCACCTGGCCGGCGGCCAGGCCGAGCGCCCCCAGAGGGGGGCGCTGTGCGTGAGCAGGGGGGCAATAGTCCCCCCTGAACTCTCTCTCTCTCTCCCCTGAACTCTCTCTCTCCTGCTCTCTCTCTCTCTCTCCTGCACTCTCTCTCTCTCTCCTGAACACTCTCTCTCTTGAACTCTCTCTCTCTCTCTCCTGTTCTCTCTCTCTCTCTCCTGCACTCTCTCTCCTGAACTCTCTCTCTCTCTCCGGTACTCTCTCTCTCTCTCCTGTTCTCTCTCTCTCTCTCCTGAACCTTCTCTCTCTCTTTCTCTCTCCTCCCCACTTTCTCTCTCTAAAAATATTTATATTTTATTATATTTTATGGCGCGTGTGCAAGTTTCAGGATTTCGGAGTTCGGCCTTTCCAGAGATTTAGGCGAGTGTCCTCGCCTCCATTTGGGTTTCCCCGCTTCGTCGGGTCGACATGTATTTTATTCCATGTTTATATGTATTTTGTATTGCTGGGTCCCTGTATTTGTGTATGGCCGAGTGCCAATGACTGGACATGTATTGCTCTGTGACGAATGCTTGTAATAGGATAGAACAACTCGTGCGGGCCATTCAGCCTCCGGTCTCTCACTATCTCGAAAGGGAAGTGATTGGGACCGTCAGGTTTCTCAGCCTCCGGTCTCTCACTATCTCGAAAGGGAAGTGATTGGGACCGTCAGGTCTCTCAGCCCTTCAGCCTCCGGACTCTCACTATCTCGAAAGGGAAGTGATTGGGACCGTCAGGTCTCTCAGCCCTTCAGCCTCTTGTCTCTCACTCTCTCGAAAGGGAAGTGAGTTGAGACCGTCAGGTCCCTCAGCTCCGCCTGGTTATCATGATCAGCGTTCAGCACTTTACCACTAGATTCGTCTAGGCGAGAGGCTGCCGGATTTTCTACTCGCACCTTAAGCCGAGTTGTCCCGGTAACCTTGCCAGACGCTCCAGTGTTAAATACTGTTTGCTGTCTGTGCCTCCAGCTTGCTCAGCTCCGCTTGGTTGTGCTCAGCTACTACTTTATCACATGCCATGTATTTACCTGATATGTTAATACTTGACATGCTTTACTTAATATCTGTCATTTACGTGTTATCACCTGACGCCAGACATACTACTACTTGGCAAGGCCCCTTGTTATGACATGACTTGCCACTGGACTAATATCAATCTCTTAACATGATTGGTCACCTGCCAAATATCATCCTCCTGTCATGCTATCAGTTGACACCCGGCATGATATACTTGCCTCTTGACATATTAATACTTGACCTGTGATTATCACATTTACGGGAATACTATACTTGTTATCCTGCATTACATGCAGTGACTTGAATCTTATACTTATTATCCTGTATTATATATACAGTGACCTGAATCTGCAGTACTCATGTACTCCTGAATTCCTGATCATGTCCTGTTCTTGTTATTTTCCCGTAAATTGATAATTACATAACAAATTCTAATAAGACAACTTGCACCCGGTTTGGGGGAAACTGATGGGCCCTGATTAATCATGTTTATGGTGGTCTTATCGAGCCGCGCGTGGCCACATACTTGAGGGATCACCTGGCGGCCACCAGGGATTCCGTGGGGTGTGCTGGCACCCCTACTCCTGTTTATTCTTACCGGGTATGCACACGCCCTAGGCCTATTTCTATGGGATCTGCGATACTCTATTCCTGTTTGGGCGTAAATAAGTCTCGGTACCTAGCGGTACGTTCCGGCTCAGCACCGGATACTCCTGAACCGTTGTCCCGGGCATGTACGGGGCCCATCCGAAACATGATTCATCGATCTTTATCAGTTTCCAAATAACTTGCTCTATAAGTTGTGAGTGGAAGTATGTGGATTGGGACGCATACTGAAGCCTGGAACTTAGACGGCCCCAATTATAATAAAATGCGAATATGTAATTTGATGTGTTGTTTTGTAACTCGGGTTGTACGCGCTCGGATTACGGTGACATGGGATAAAGGTATATAGATGAGGGTTTTCTTGTTTGGATTATTCCTTCGAGGTACTAGTCTCATGGGGCCGTGACCTAAGCCTGTACAATCGGTTTTGCTCGTAATCGGTTTTATCGATTTTTATCGGTTTTATATTAGTTTAGGAGATATCTGGTGTTGCCCTATCTACTTTACTTCTCGTCTTGTTACCTCCCCTTATCTTATCATACCATGAGTTGTTCCTGCTTGATATCACTTGTTTTATATCTACTTGCTCCTGCATGCTTACCTATGCTCGCCACTTGGCATTCATATCACCACTCGCCTGGGGAGTTCTATCTGACTCCCCTGGATCCTTATGTCCAGGTCATGGAGCTTGGAGCGTGTGGGTTCCCCCAGTTGCTGATCAGAGCGGCGCAGCGGTAGCGTGAATCTCCAGCAGACCGTTCAGAGCTCTATCCTTCCAGGCCCCATGTGTGCCTCTCGAGTTTTCCTTTTGTAAACTCGTGAGTGCCTTTTGTACTGTTCAGACAAGTACATCTCTTTGTATTCTCGCATTTGCGCCTATCAGTGATGTAATATTATTGTAATATTTGTCACCTCTGGTGATAACTTTATAATTGTACTCATATGTTGGAATGTATAATGCACCACTTGCTTCCGTACTCTGATTCTTGCCTGTACTGATACTTAGCGTATATACGTGAGGGTATTTCTGACCTGCGTATATACGTCGCAGTAACGTCTCCGTACCCGCCGGGATCGGGGCGTTACATTATTATTATTATTATTGGTATAGATTACGTGCAAAACATTTTTGTCGCCGCTGTCATCGTGCCCCGGTGAGTTGGTGGCTCCAGGATGAGACCCAGTGGCCCCACCCGACTGAACGGCTCCTAGGATGCGGTGACCGCGAAATTCGGTGAGCAAAATGGGACTAGATTAAGTGCATCATACAACTTAACCAGCACATAGTGAGGTGGCTCTCTTGTTAGACAACATCATCATGCACTGTGCATTTTTCCATATAAGAAGTATGCACAGTATAATGTACATATGCAAAGGCAGGTGACAAGCATAGATTTTGTGGAGTTATCCTTTCAAAATTTCAATGTCAATATCTGGAGTTATCCTATTTTAGGAAGCTTCTGTCTACCGTCTCTGAAGTTTAAAGGATAAGATTTTCGAGAACAGGATGATTGTGCTTGTAGCAGACATGTTGGTCTTTCGATGCGATGCTCTTCCATTTTTAAAAGTTAGTGGTAGAGTACCGATCTGAAAAATACGCGTCATCCAAAGCTCGTAGCATTGGCTACGTAGAATAGAAGAGTTCCTTAAGCCAATGAGAACTGACTCACTGATAAAACGAGATTGACTGAAAAATAAAAGATTTCAGATTTAAAATCGGGTTGCAATCTTTATCAAACAAAAAAAAGAATTTTTTTCCCCTTAAGCTGAGTTTGGATAGCCTTCAAAACCAAGAAACATAATGATAATTGGAGGCATTTTCTTTTTCCCCCTCATTTTCAATTTATGAGAGGAGACACACTATTCGAATTTTGTGGTTGTCGACTTACTATTTGTTATTTAACGAAAACCCAGTGATTCGATGTTATTTCAGAAAACTATTAGGAGAAAATTTACAGTGAACTCATAATTAGCAATTATTTTTGGAAGTTATTAACAGCAAAGAATCCAATCGAAGATGTCTAGAAATTTCTGATATGAAAAGTAAATTTTTATATAGAGAGGCTGTCGTTAGGTGTTATTTTGGAAGTTATTAATAGAGAGAAATTCAACCACAGAAAAGAGACAGAGTGATTTGTTATATTAAGAGAAATTTTGCACAGATATTATAGTTAGTAATAAGATTATCAAAATACCCATACAAGGGGAATAGACATATTGCGTTGGCTTTTAGGTTATTCTAGCAAGTTGTTTAAAATTTTAATTATTTTATCCATTTATTTTTTAATTTTTACTGTTATAATCACAAATTTTTTGATTGAAATACTATTCGACTCACATTCTTGTCACTTTCAAACCGAACTTTTAGTATAGAGATAGCTTGTGTCCTCCCAAAAGGATTTGAGCCTGAATTCTTCCCACTCAAATTCAACCTTCTGACATTTGAATATAAGATCCACTCCGTTGAAGTTGATCTATATTATTTCAAGTATGTATAAAACAAAAATCAAGTATTTTGAATATTTTTTGCCTATCCATCAAGCGATGCAAAATGGACTGCCGAAAATAGTGAGTTGGTTAGATTTATGTCTTTACACATACAAATTCTCGATCCGGTCATTTCATTATGATCTAAACATTTAAAAATCCCTACAAACCAATTTTTGTTATGTTTCAAATGTTCTACACCGTAACCAACTCACTATTTAGATCGTCCGTCTTTCCCTACTTGATGCATAGACATAAAAGTATTAAAAGCATTTGATTTTTGATTTATAAATACTTGAAATAATATAAATCAACTTCTGGATCCTGTATTCGAATGTCGGAGTGTTAAATTTGAGTGAGAAAAATCTAAACTCAAATTCTTTTATAAGAACACAAGTCTATATCATAAAGAACTTTTATAATAAAAAAGTTGTATTTATTAGATAGAGAAATCAAAATACTTATTTCTCTTTTTATTGCATTCCTAAATTTTCTCAATGTCATTCTCCTCTCTCTCATCTTTATGTAAAAAAGAGAGTGCATTAAAAAAAAAATTCTAAGAAATTAAAAAAATTAACATTTATTAGAGAGAGTAAATATAATATTTATTTAAAAAAAAGAATTTTTTTCTTCTTTTTTTATTAAATATTAGAATTCTCTAAAAACCGAGTAAAAAAATGCCATAAAGAAAGGTTAAAAGAAACTCTTAATAAATTTTATTTTACATCAATTATATTTTTGCAGTGCCCAAAACGTAGTAAAACTAAAATGTTTCAAGGTGAAAAATGAAATTCTTCAATTCCAGTTCAATTCTAAAATGCTCGTCATCACTATTTGAGCTTTGAGCTTGGTGGACCCGATCTTCTCTCTTTGAGCTTTGAGCTTGAGAACTAGATTTTAAAGAAATTCGTTAACCCAATGAGAGAATTCGCTTGAAGATCTAAACCCACTAACAAAGTCAAAATATATAAGAGGAATTAAAGTGGACTTTTCATTATGCATAGATTCATATACTATTAGCCCAATCTTTTAGAATCAAAATCCAAATTCAAAAATTTATGATGGACTTGTTGGAAATTAAATAGATTTAATGCGGATTAAACTAAGCCATGGATCAAGAATCAAAGATACATCTCAAGAATAATCAAATGCATAATCAAATAACCCTAATACTCAAATCTCCATACCTGAAGCCATTGAAGAAGATTGGATGAAGTTGAAGAAGACTTTGATTCCTTCCTTTTATCCTGCAAACCCTAATGCAATGATCCTCTTTTCTCTGTCTCCTTTTCCTTTCACAAAACCTCCAGAAAATCTTTTAGCGATGGTCGTTCTCAAAAAATGAGCGCAGGTTTTGTATTTCTTTTCAGGAGGAGAAAAGTGGGTCACACATTTGCAAATAAACCCCTTGAAATAAAACCTTTCCATCATGGTACCCTTTATATTTCAAGAGACTATATAACTATATAAATGTGACTTTAATATGGGCATAATATTATATCAGTTAACTTTAATAGGAATCCAATGCTAATTAACCTAGGTTATTGGTCCATCTCTAATGTGAGATTAACATTCTCCCACTTGGACCATTAACCGATTAGGTTAAAACTTTAGAAAACAAATAAAGAAAAGACTAATTTGAAAATCATTTTGACTCCATTGGATTCCATACTGAAAAAACTTGACACGTGATCACGAATTTAAAAAACAACAACTGATAAGCCCAAATATGAAATACCGTAATACTGCAATTAGTTTGGACTACCAATGCGAGTCATAGCGGTTATACAACATCCACGTCATACTCCCTTCTATGTACCACAACATTGATAACCCTTACTAATTGAGTCCATAACTAAAATGACCCCTGTAATTGTCTTGTAAAGACATTTCCTGTTTAACAAACATCCATACATAATATGTGCACACATAATTGGATAACAGGAAACACAGAAACAGAACTTTTATTTGTACAATAATGTCAATTACATAAGTACCAAAATACACATTTACAGATTGCCCAAAAGACCCATTCTTACAACATGTTCCTTGAATGTCTTTGGAGGCAATCCCTTTGTCATTGGATCAGCAACCATTAAAGTGGTACTTAAACTTACAATTGACACTTTCTGTTTCTCAACTCTTTCTCTAACCACCAAGTACTTAAGTTCTATATGTCTAGAACCATTAGAGTACTTACCATTCTTAGAGAAGAATACGGCTGCTGTATTGTCACAATATATCGTCAGCGGCCTGGCAATAGAGTCAACTACACCAAGTGCTGAGATAAAATTCCTTAGCCATAATGCATGATTTGTGGCCTCAAAATAAGCTATGAACTCAGCCTCCATCGTGGATGAAGCAATAATGGACTGCTCACACTCTTCCACGAGATTGCCCCACCTGCTAGCAAGAAAATAAATCCTGAGGTAGACTTCCTGCTATCTGGGCAACCACCAAAATCTAAGTCTGAATAGCCGATCACCTCCAACTGATCTGATCTCCTGTATGTGAGCATATAGTCCTTTGTCCCTTGAAGATACCGCATAACCTTCTTAGCCAACTTCCAGTGCTCCATTCCTGGATTGCTTTGGTATCTTCCCAACATCCCAACAGCAAAGCTGATATCTGGCCTGGTACAAGTGCTTGCATACATCAAGCTCCCAACAGCTGATGCATACGGAACTTTCTGCATTTGACCCTTTTCTAAGTCATTTCTGGGACACTGGCTACCACTTAATCTGTCACCCTTCTGAATGGGTGCAGGACTGACTGAACACATTTTCATATGAAATCTTTTCAAGACTCGATTGATATACCCTTTCTGAGACAATCCTAGCAATCCTTGAGATCTATCCCTGAAGATCTCTATGCCAATAACATAATTTGCCTCACCCATATCAACCATCTGAAAATTCTTGGTAAGATAGCTTTTAGTTTCATACAGCAAACCAAGATCACTACTGGCTAATAAGATGTCATCTACATACAGAACCAGAAAAATAAACTTGCTCCCACTGATCTTTAGATATATACACTGATCAACAGTGTTTTCTGTAAATCCAAAAGAGGTAATGGTATCGTTAAACTTTATATACCATTGCCTGGAAGCTTGTTTAAGTCCATATATAGATTTCTTTAATTTGCAAGCCAAGTGTTCTTGTTCTTTAATTGCAAACCCTTCAGGTTGCTCCATGTAGATATCCTCATCCAAATTTCCATTTAGAAAAGCAGTTTTCACATCCATTTGATGTAACTCCAAATCATAATGAGCTACAAGTGCCATAATGATTCTAAGAGAATCCTTCTTTGATACTGGAGAGAAGGTCTCTGTATAGTCAATGCCTTCTTTCTGAGTGAAACCTTTGGCCACAAGTCTAGCCTTATATCGTTCGATATTGCCTTTAGAGTCGCGCTTGGTCTTAAAGACCCATTTACACCCGACTTTCTTACAGTTATAAGGCAATTCAACGAGATCCCAGACTTGGTTTTGGTCCATAGATTTCAACTCATCTTTCATAGCATCAACCCATTTACTAGAATCATTGCATTCTATGGCTTGTGAAAATGAAACTGGATCTTTATTAATCCCAATATCATAGTCAGATTCCTGTAGATATACCACATAATCATCTGAAATGGCAGATCTTCTTTCCCTTTGAGATCTTCTCAAAGCTGCCGGTTGTGGTGGTTCTATAATATTTTCAATGGGAATATCCTCATGGAGTGGTGAACCAACATTAACTTGTTGTTCTGGTATCTCAACTTGATGATCAAGTTGAGGGACAATAATTTCTCTTGAAAGAAAGGGTATTGGGATATTTACCCTTACCACTTCAAGATCTACCTTTCTTGGTTCAGCACTCCCACTAATTTCACCATTTTCTAGGAATCTGGCATTACCAGTTTCAACTATTCTTGTACTATGGTTAGGACAATAAAATTTGTATCCCTTAGACTTATCTGGATAACCAATGAAATACCCAGATATTGTTTTTAAGTCTAATTTCTTTTCTTGTGGATTATATATTCTAGCCTCTGCTGGACAACCCCAAACATGTAAATGTCTTAAACTAGGTTTCCTACCAGTCCACAACTCAAAAGGAGTTGTTGGGACAGCCTTACTAGGAACCCTGTTTAAGATATACATAGCAGTCTTTAAGGCTTCATTCCACAATGAATCGGGTACATTAGAGAAACTCATCATGCTCCTAACCATATCCATAAGTGTTCGGTTCCGCCTTTCAGCAACACCGTTCTGCTGAGGCGTACCTGGCATTGTGTATTGAGCACAAATGCCATGCTTTTCTAGAAATTTGGCAAATGGACCAGGATGTTGTCCTGACTCGTCATATCTACCATAAAATTCACTACTTCGATCTGATCTTATGATTTTAACCTTTCTATCTAATTGTCTCTCGACTTCTGTAATGAACACCTCTAGGATGTCAACAGCCTGAGACTTTTCATTAATTAGATACACATAACCATAACGTGACAGATCATCTATAAAGGTAATGAAATATCTCTCTCCAGTAAAACATGGAATGGAGAGTGGTCCGCAAATATCTGTATGAATTATTTCCAGGAGTTCTTTACTTCTTGTGGCACATTTCTTAGTGTGTTTGGTTTGCTTTCCTTTTATGCAATCCACACACACATCAAAATCAGTGAAGTTTAGGTTATCCAAAATCTCAGTCTTCACTAATCTTATAATTCTATCCCTAGAGATATGCCCCAGTCGTCTATGCCACAAGATTGAGGATTTTTCATTTATTAAGCCACGTTTTATTCCAACATTCGAATGCAGAGATAATAAAGATTGTGCAAACTCATCATTCAATGAAATTTTATATAAACCATCACATAAAATTCCATGTCCAACCGGAATTGAATTATACACTAAAGAGAGTTTTCCACAACTAAACAAAACAGAATATCCAAAAACATCTAATTTGGATAATGACATTAAGTTTCTTGAAATCGAAGGTACATAAAAAGTATCCTCAAGATCCATCTGATGACCCGTCTCCAAGAGTAGTCGATAAACACCAACATATTCGACCTCCACTTTGAGACGGTTCCCCATAAAGACGAATCTCTCACTTTCCTTCGGTTTCCGGGTTGTAAGGAATCCCTGCATTGAATTAGTTATGTGAGTTGTGGCTCCAGAGTCAATCCACCAAGTATTAGAAGGAACTTCAGCAAGATTTGATTCAAAACATACAAAAGAAAGATTTATACCTTTCTTTTCGAACCAAGCTTTCCTCTTGTTGCAGTCCTTCTTCACATGTCCCTTTCTGCCACAGAAGTAGCACTTGACAGTGAAGACCTTTCCATGACCTTGGCTGCTTTCCCCATGGTCATGCCCTTTCTTTGATGGAAATCTCTTACCTCTTCCATATTTACCTTTCTTATGGATACCTCCTGAAGTTACTGCCAACACTGAGTGCTGTCCTTCTTGCCTCAGTCTCACTTCCTCTTGAACACACATACCAGTTAGCTCATTCAAGTTCCACTTATCCTTATGAGTGTTGTAGTGAATCTTAAATGGCCCAAACTGAGAAGGAAGTGAGTTAAGGATGAACTGTACCAAGAAGGATTCATCCACTTTCATACCCAGTGATCCTAACTTAGCAGCCTTATCAGTCATATTTAGAATGTGTTGTTGAACTCCTCTATTACCATCATATTTCATGGTGGTAAGTTCAGCCATGAGGGTGCCAGCTAATGACTTATCTGCAGACTTAAATCGGTCTCTTACAGCAGATAAAAGTTCAGATGCACTAGTAGTAGGAGGGAGTGAAGTCTTGATGTTATTAGCTATGGTCATCTTTATGAACATAAGACTGAGCCTATTAGACCTTTCCCAAGCTTTGGCATGGCTGACCTGTTCTGCTGTACTCTCAGCAGTTACTTCATCAGGTTTGTCAACTATTAAGGCCATGTCTAGGTCCAAAACACCCAGTGTAAACTGTACATGTTCAAACCACTCTGAAAAGTTGGTACCATCCAAGGCCGGAATGCTGGTGGCATGAGTGTGAAGGGAAGTAGGGACGTTCACTGAAACATAATAGGACATTGCTCACATTAGGGCCACTAATCAATACATCAACTTTAAATTAATTAAGATGAACTATTGATATCACTTTGATTTCTCCTTTGGGCGAAACCTAAGCATATCTAGTGTTCACTCTTTAGGTGAGAACTTTTATCACCTACGTAGGTCTAATATAATTTATGTCACTTAGATAGTAAGTCATGTTACCTTTGGGTATCCAATTCCACACCACTAAGTTACATAAATTACACTACCCTATCCCGGTTCATAATTATTTGAAAGAGACTTTCCTTTGGGCCAGTCCCAATCTCCTAACTAGAACCGCCATCGAGAATATTATTGTCTTTTATGTCTTTCTCATTGACAAGTCTTTTATGTAGTTGTATATTCATAAGTTTTACTAACATAGGTCACTTTGGCAACTACTAAATCAATAAGCCTTATGAATACAAAACTAACCAATAATATTCTCTAATCTTTTATTTGAGTAAAGCCATAATACCTCAATACATTACTTGACCAAGTATCAATCAATACTAACACAATAACTTAAATGTGTAATATACATTAATGATTGAATATTAACAAGTATTAGTCGACTACAAGGAAAGATTAGTCGACTTGAGTCAAGTCAAGTCGACTACACATTAGGTCTAGTCGACTAGTACAAAAGAAAATTAGTCGACTATACCCATATTATTAGTCGACTACAAACTTTATTAGTCGACTTCACATTTAATTAGTCGACTCCTGAATCCAACAGAAAGTTCTCAACTTTCGGGTCACCGAATTAGTCGACTTGGAAATATGATTAGTTGACTATACCCTAATTAGTCGACTAGTCATAAAATCAACTAAAAATCAAGTCGACTCCTGCGGCAAACAGAGACTTTAAAACTTTCTGGAAAAGGGAATTAGTCGACTATACGATGGGATTAGTCGACTAATAGTCGACGAAGCAGTTATCAAAGGCAGTTTCTGCTTAGTCGATTTTAATCCCAAAATTATCAAAAATTAGGGTTTTCAATTCCTTTGATTTTGATCCCAATTTAATTGCATAATTAGAGGAATATGAACATGATATTAGGGCTATTAAATCCTCTACAAATTCTACAATTAAAAGATCAAAAATCAATTTTATGAATTGTTAATCAAAAACCCTAACTTTCCATAATTCCTAAATCCAAGATGTATTGATTCTTTAAACACGGCTCTGATACCAAATGTTGGAAATTAAATAGATTTAATGCGGATTAAACTAAGCCATGGATCAAGAATCAAAGATACATCTCAAGAATAATCAAATGCATAATCAAATAACCCTAATACTCAAATCTCCATACCTGAAGCCATTGAAGAAGATTGGATGAAGTTGAAGAAGACTTTGATTCCTTCCTTTTATCCTGCAAACCCTAATGCAATGATCCTCTTTTCTCTGTCTCCTTTTCCTTTCACAAAACCTCCAGAAAATCTTTTAGCGATGGTCGTTCTCAAAAAATGAGCGCAGGTTTTGTATTTCTTTTCAGGAGGAGAAAAGTGGGTCGCACATTTGCAAATAAACCCCTTGAAATAAAACCTTTCCATCATGGTACCCTTTATATTTCAAGAGACTATATAACTATATAAATGTGACTTTAATATGGGCATAATATTATATCAGTTAACTTTAATAGGAATCCAATGCTAATTAACCTAGGTTATTGGTCCATCTCTAATGTGAGATTAACAGGACTCAGATCTCATCGTAAAATCTGAAACTCCTCGGTCAACTCAGTGAAGTCTTACAGGTTAATCGATTGGGAACTTGGATCGAAATTCTTTATAATCTAATCAGTGTATCACATTCTTTATAACCCAATCAGTTGGGGGCTTGAACATGAAGTCTAGGCCGAGGCATTAGAGGCCGAGAGTATCACGTTCGTCTCCCTTGATTTTTTTTCACCTAAAGGGTTATTTGTTTGTCTTGAAAGTAAAGAAAAAAAGTCTTTTTTTTCCTCTCAGAAATAATGAGTTTTCCATCATTTTTTTCTTTCTTTTCAACTGTTTGTTTATCCTGAAAACTTGAGATTCACCTTAACTTTTTGAGTGCGACAGATTTCCTCCCGCTCAACTCCGAAATGGGAGGAAACCTGACACGGGATTCGCTCTTTTTCTTAATTTGTTTTTCAATAGTCAGCAGAGTTCGGTTATAACCGAAATAACTGACCAAAAACCGAAATTCGAACTTGAACCGAGCCGAACCGCTCTAGTTCGGTTTCGGTTTTGTGTTTCAAAAACTGAACTCGACCGAACCAAACCGAATCTCTCACCCTATATATCACCCCACCCAAATTCAATTTAGTGAATCATATAGTTCATATCAAAAACTGGTGAAAACTTATCTCATTACTTCTAGCAATACCATCTTTTTTTATGTTGAATATGTGAAAGTTATGTTAAACACACAATCACAATTAAGAATAATATTTATATTAATATAGTTTTTTTTTTTCATTCTTACCATTAAAAGTTAGTAATAATTATGTGAGTTTTGATATAAGAGCCCAAATATAACGTAAAAGTTTTAGAATATGAAATTTTTAATTCCCATTAAGGTTAGGGTCTTTTTCTTATTTCTAATTTGGGTATTGAATATTTGAGATTAGAATATTAAAGGATGATAATATAATGGTGATTAAAAAATGTAAGAAATGATGGAAAAATATTGGCCTAACCGAAAAAACCGAAAAACTGAACCGAACTGAGTCGGTTCGGTTCGGTTTGGTTGCTAAGTCTAATCGGTTCGATTCGATTTTGTAAAAATTAACAAAAATTGAACCAAGCTGACCGATGCCCACCCCCTAAGTCAAACAACCCCGGTTAGAGATAGGGTTAGGTTAGGGTTTTTTTAAGGATCGGGCGGGTGTGATCGAGTCAGCAGTCTGCATTATACAAGGAATCTTTCTAAAAATAGCTGGTTAGTTGCGCACAAAAACGGCCCCTTCACGAGACTAGATCTCGATCAGAGCTAGAGATACACCTTAGGAGAACGGGGGTCCGCGCGTTCAATTTAACTGCTCCCTTTTCTTCCTCTCAATCTCTCTATATAAAGCCCAGCAACCCCCCCTCTCTCACCTTCACTCCATCTCAATTCTATTCTGTTCTCGTCTCTCCTCTTCAATCTTGGGTCTCTTCTTCCATTTTTTATTGGAAAAAAGAGAAATCATATAAAGAGAAAAAAAAAACCCATCAAGTAAAAGTCTTGGATACGGGGCTTCTCGTCTGACATTAACAAAGATTTATTTTTCCAGTTGTAATGTAAGTTCTCCTCCTCTCTTGTTTTCGCGTTTCATTTATCTTCGATCTGTTTAAATTTTGTTGTTGTTTTGTTCTTAGGTTTTAGGGTTTTTTTTTCTTTTTTGGTTCGTTATCTATAACAATAGATGGTAGATCTTTGGAATATTTTTTTTTAATTCGCATCTGTTAATTTCTCGATATGGGTCTTCTCAAAAAGGCAAAAAAGATTAAAAAAAGACGAAAAGAAAAAACTAATTGGGTTTTTTTTTTTTTTTTTTTTTTTCTTACCCATCTAATGATTTTAATCTCCAATTGTGAGTCTCGTTCATTTTTTCTATTAAAGTTGTGCTGTTATCTATTTGGTGTTTTTTATTTTTATTTTTAATGGTAAGTTCCAAATTGCTTTGTTATATCATGTTTATCTTCAGTTTATAGATGGTAATGGATAATAAATTTATTTACGATATTCTGTAGATTTTATATATATATATTTGTCATATCATTGCATGCTTCTTGTTTATAAGAAATTTTGATATGATATTTAATGTTCTGTATAAATTTATTCGATTTGACTAAGAATAGTTCAATAGATTTCACTGTTATCCTTCTTTGTATTCTCTGTTTGATGATACATTAAGGATTTCCTTGAAAAAGATATACATTGAGGACAAGAAAAACATTGACTTATATTTATTATAATTTTGAGCAAAAAAAATTATTTGTTATTGCTTTTTGATTGTTCGCGATTTAACTTAATTCTAATTTTTTGGCCTTTATGTATAAATTATTAGTAAATCTAGATTTAGGAAATATACCGGGGTGCAATAATTTGCTACTTTGGGTTTTCCACAAATTGTTGTAAAGAAAGCTTGGTATGATCTATTAGCTTAGGTCCTTTATGTTGTACTCAACTTTTATAATGGATTGTCAGTGAGTTTTATTACCTTTTCATCACATCAAAGATCTAAAGAGGGCGAAAAAGAAAACATTTTATTAAAAAAATTCAAATTGGCTTCAAAAGAATTTAAAGGGATTAACTATTATTTGATAATATTTCCAACAATGAATTATTGTACTCTTCTATTAGTTTTTCTCTTTTCTTATTTTGCATTTTTTATAAAAAAAAGTTTATGACTACTTCATTCAGTTGCTCTACTTAAAAATATTTTCCACCGGGTAGTTTTCGTTTGATAGTTTATGGTACCAAGATACTTCTCTCCTAGTGAATCTCCAGCTTCTATAGGAAACAACCTGTGATTTCTATTCTCTTATTCTTTGTTTGGTTATTTGATGGTTTTTGGCTACTTTTTTATACTTGTATTTCACAGTTGTTCCTTTGGATATTGAAAAACAGGGGTAAATTAAGGTGTGATAACAACTGTTCAGCTATCATGATTGCTAAATGTTAAAAATCTTTACATTGAAATCTCATGAGATATGGCTCTGTTTCTCTTTTTCATTTACACTACAGAACAAGGCTGCAGTTGTTTTCACTTGCATTTCACTTCTATTCTAAAACATGTTTACTTGGCTGACATATCACTTCTTCAATTTTGGAATTATTGTTGAAATTTATCACACTTGGGTGCCGATAAGAACATGATAGGGAATTTGTATCTCGCAATTTGTCTGCATTCTTTTTCCTGTAGTATTGAAGTTTATACACATTTGAGCAATTACTAATGTGGCATTTCGCTTGAATGTTTTATTTCCCAAATCCTATAATTTATTTTCTTGTTATAAGCTTTTTATTATGACCATATTTTGTTTCTTCCCACATGTTTCTTACAAAGCTAATGAAACTAATTATGTTCTCTTGAAGCAGCAAGTGTGAATGTTTTAATGGAGTCAAAAGGTGGCAAGAAGTCCACTAGTAGTTGTTTACAATACGAAGCTCCCCTCGGCTACAGCATTGAAGACGTTCGACCTCACGGTGGAATCGAGAAGTTCCGTTCTGCTGCTTACTCCAACGTAAGAAAAATGAAAAGAGCCATTTCTGCAAATCTTTTACTTTCTTTCGTTCTTCAGTTTCTAATTTGTTCTCTGTATTTAATTCTCTTGCAGTGCATGAGGAAGCCATCCTGATAGTCCTTCATATGCGAATTCAGTAGAGTAGGGTTTCTTTTTATTTGCAATTTGAATTCTTCCTCAAACCCAAATTGTCTCTGGCTTGCTGCTTTCCAATAACCAAGTGCTTCTCAATCACTCCCCCTGTTTTCTTCGATTATCGAAACTCTTAACTAATGGCAGCCCTATTGCTTGACTCCCTGAGTTCACCTTCCCCAATTGGGTTCGAGGGCTATGAGAAACGCCTCGAGATCACGTTCTTTGAGGCACCTCTCTTCCTGGACCCACAGGGCCGAGGCCTTCGAGCCCTCTCACGAGCTCAGATTGACTCCATTCTTGAGCCTGCTCGGTGCACAATTGTTTCTCAACTGGCAAACAAGGACTTTGATTCTTATGTCCTCTCTGAATCAAGCTTGTTCATTTACCCTTACAAGATTATCCTTAAAACTTGTGGGACTACAAAGCTCCTTATGTCTATTCCTACAATCCTTGACCTTGCCGTGAAGCTCTCACTCCAAATTCTGTCGGCAAAATACTCGAGGGGAACCTTTATATTCCCAGGAGACCAGCCTGCTCCGCACCGCAATTTCTCCGAGGAGGTTTCAGTTCTCAATCAGTTCTTTGGCGGCCTCGCGTCAGGTGGCAATGCATACATGATTGGTGATCCAGCTTCACCCGGTCGTAACTGGCACATATACTATGCTACCGAGAAACCTGAGCTCCCAATCGTGACTCTGGAAATGTGCATGACAAGCTTAAATCCGTATCATGCATCTATTTTCTTCAAGAACTCAGAAGAGGGAGTCAGTCATTCTGCTAAAGAGATGACCAATCTTTCAGGCATCTCCAATATCATTCCTGAGATGGAGATTTGCGACTTTGATTTTGACCCATGTGGGTACTCAATGAATGGCCTTCACGGCCCTGCTCTGTCCACTATCCATGTCACACCCGAGGAGGGATTCAGCTATGCAAGCTATGAATTCATGGGCTTTGATCCCAGAATTGGCTTATGGTGACCTGGTTGAAAGGGTTTTGAGGTGCTTTGCGCCCTCTGAGTTCTCTTTGGCAGTCACGATCTTTGGCGGTCGTTACAAAGCCTACTCTTGGGGCGAGAAGGTGGACGTGGATGGGTACAGGCGCATGGATCTCGTGGAGCAAGAGCTTCCCGGTGGTGGATTGCTGATGTATCAGAGCTTCTCGGCTTCTTCTGTGGAGAGGGCAGGTTCTCCAAGGTCCATTCTTCATTGCTGGGATGGAGAGGAGGAGGGGGAGGAGAGCATGAGGTAAAATATTTTAGTGTTCTTGCGGGATGGTCCGTTTTCTGGTGATTTGCTGGCGGTGGTCTCTTGGTGGTTAAACATCTTTGCTTTTGTGCTTAAAGCAGCCAAGCCAGGCTATTTATTAGTATGTTTTCCATCTCTTCCTGTGTTTTAGACTCTCATTATGTGAGTGATAAGCTCAATGTGGCAGAATGCATGTGCCTGTCAAAATAGAGCAGAGGTTTGTTTGAGGTTTGAAGATGTTTTCATGCTGCTCTTTAGTAGACTTTGAGAGTTTGAATAATGTTCTTTCAAAGTATATTGTTTGTCTGAAGGAAGCATTTGTTTGGTCATTTGGTTATCAGATTCTAGTTGCTCACCTGCTGTGTTGTGATTTACTTGCTGGGGGTTTTAGAGATTTGGGCATGAGTCTCTCATTGATGCAAAGTAGGATTGACCTTTCTAAGAAATTTGTTGGCAGTTTTTGTTTGATTCCCAAGCCAAGTGGTTTCTAGTTCATCTTAGAAATATAGGGAAGTGCCCATTTTTGCGATCCTAGTGAGTGGCAGGTTAAGCTTCGTGGTCATAAAACTAAATTATTGGCATTTTCAGTTTCTTATTTGCAGTCAGGATTTTCAGCAACTCATTTGTGCCTTGGCTTATAACTGATTGTGGATCATTGTAGTTTGAATGCAGCCACAAACAATCTTTTATTGGAACTGCAAGCTATGTATATAGAAAAGATGTTTCTGATTGATCAACACTTCTCCTTTTATGCTCTCCTCTCTTGTCCTCATAATGAATGTATGTTACCCTACTGATGCTTATTTTTTCTCAATGGCATATTGATAAGGACATCCAGGATTCTCAAATGTTAGATCTTTTTGCCTGTATTCTCAAATATTCACGAAACCAACATCATAACCTGAAATATGGTATTCTTTGAATTACCCACTGCTCATGCTTGCTTCTAAGTCACACTTTTGGATGTGTAATTGACTGCTGTTTCTTTACATGAATGATTGCCCAAATTGTGCAATAATCATTCCAGTTCTGATACCAAAACCAAAAGGAATAAATTGTGTTGAGACTTGAGAGCTCTTTAGTTCTAATGCCAACACCAAAAGGAACTGTGTTGAGACTTGTCCTTTTGCGCCCATTCCAGGTCTGTTGAGCACTGTAAAACCTTTTTCAGAGGCAAGAGAGGAGAACAACAGTTCTTGAACCTGAAACTCGTGTAAGCCTACCGAAAAAATTTTAGGGGTCCTTGAGAGCTTTGAAACCCTCTCAATGAAACTGATAGGTTTACTGGTAAAAGAGTGAGAATGAATTGTAAGAGTTCTAGGTTTAAGTCCGGACTACGATCCTTGTATATATATATAAAAAAAAAAAGACCTGTTCGTCTGAACCCAATAAAACTGAACCTGTACAAAACTCTGCATGCATACACACGCATACATTCTAATCATCTAGTTTGTTTATTTAGTTGACATGACAAGATTCTAATCATCTAGTTTGTTTATTTAGTTGGAAGAAAGAGAATTGAAATTGGAGAAAATTAACATTTGGGGTTTGAGTAACCCAAAACTCAAATTCCCCTGGCATTAATCCACCATTTATAGTTCAGCAGTAGGGTTGAATTCTGGTCGACCACGTTCATCACACATAGTTCAAGGGGCAACGCAACATCTTCATGCAGCTTTTCAAGTTGATGACCATGGGGCCTAAGTGAGTGGACCTACAGGGCTACAACCCAACCTAATCCACTAGCATGCCACTGTTTCATGATCCATTCCTTCAAGCATGTCTCATTTATTGATCAACAGGATCCATGCTTGTATTTTCACACACATACTGAAAAAAGCCAGTTTGCATGCCATGGCACCAAATAGGGGGGGGAGAGAGAGAGAGAGAGAGAGAGAGCTTCAAGTACTACAGCCAGCAATAGCATGCTGGTCTAAATTAATACTATGGAAACAAACAAGGCTAGCTGTAAACACTACACAAATATATGGCCACCATCAGCAGTTGAAAACAATCAATTTTGATTTGATGTGCTCATATCATAAACCCCACCCCTTTTAGAACTCATCACCAAAACCTCTCCTCCTCCTACTTCTTTCACCACCCTTTTTCTTGCAAAATCTCATAAATTCATCATATTTTTTGTTTTTTTTTTTTAAAAATGGTGGGCAAAAAAGATAGAAGAGGAAAGAAAAAACAAGGAGATAGAGCCAAGCGAAAGCAGCCAAGCCAATGGGGCGTCCTAGAGACAAAAGGGAAAGACTTGGAGAAGGAGATGGCCAACCGTGAAGACAAAAGATAACACCAAAACAAGACCCATCAAACAAGCATGCCCCTCCCCATTATTTTCTTCTCTTCTCCATTCTTCACAGCCATCACAATCACATATAAAAAGCATTCCCATTTCCATTCATTTGTTGAGGCCATTACAACAAAAGAAAGAGAGAGGATACAACCTACTCAAAAAAAAAAAGTGCAACAAAAAATAAATATTTTTACAACAGAAAGAAGAGACAAAACACACAGAGAGAGAGAGAGAGAGAGAGAGAGAGAATGAACTAAGTGATTGAGCCTATTGCGCCAATATCGAACTTGACAACAAACAAAAAAACACTCATCAAGAGATCACCACCATCACCACCTTCTTCTTCTTCTTCTTCTTCTTCTTCATCTTGAGAGCTCTTGCCGTCTCTTGCCCTATCTCTTCACCAGTCTTCTTCTAACTTGCTGAAGAAACCAAAGAATAAGAAATTACATATAAAAAATAGAAAGCAGCAGGGCTTTGCATTATACTCTCTCTCTCTTCTTTTTTCCTCTTCTCTCTCTCTCTGGAGTGTGATTAATTTCTGCTCACTCACCCTCTCTTTAAAGTTTTCCCATCCTCCATATTGAATGTCCCAATGTACTGTGGGCTTCAGATATAATAAGTGAGTGAGTGAGTGAGTGAGATGAAGCTTCACTTGCATTCCACCCAACTTCCCCTTCTTTCTCAATTTTGAAATACCTGGATCTGTACAGATAGACCAACTTAGCTTGGGCTGCAATGACCACAATGCCCTTGTGTTGAGGGGTGGTGCTATGGGATGAGGGGCAGTTTGGGGTCTCGGACAGCAAGAAATGTAAAAAAACACACACACACACACACACCCCCCACCCCCCCCCAACACACCCACCCACCACCCACCCAAACAAAGAATTTACGTATCCAATGCCCCAGTGGTAAGAGATGGGTAAGTTGGAAACACCAAAAAAAAAAAAATGGCGCTTCGTTGTTTGAAAAGGACTTCTTGTTTCACTCTCTCTCAAATCACTTTTCTTTCCTTTGCTCTTCAATTCTTTTTGATCAAGAAGGGAAAGGGGATTTTTTTTTTTACTTTCCCCTTTTCTTGAATGTCAGGCTCATGTTAGTGCATTATATGCATTGCAAAGTGTTGGAAATTAGAGCTTGTAACAGGAAAGTTTAGCTTCCTGGCTTTATTTAATTGTGTCTGGGTAAGTGCAATTTTATGAGGTAATAAAATAGAAGAGAAATGAGTTTCCCATAACTACTACTTATTATAGTATGTTTTTTTTTTAATGTTTGGATTGTTAGAATAGGTTGTGGCACTACTCAGGTGTTAATGGAACCGAATGTAGGTATTGTTGTACTATATATGTTTTTGTTCTGACAGATACAAACCCACACCGGGTTTTGTAAAATTCTTTTAAGCCCATTCAATTTTAGCTTAATTTTTTTGAGCATGATTACTTAATTCCATACTGGGCTACTGAAACTACTACTTATTATAGTATGTTTTTTCTAAAAATGTTTGGATTTTGGTCGAACAAATAGTCCTGCATCGGTTAGACATGGGAATTGTTTTGGGTTTATAAAGATTTGGGCTACTTCACCTAATAAACTAGTCTTTTGAGATCGTGCCTTGAGTCCTTACAGATGGTATCAGAGCCATGCCCCGAACTTAATCGTGTAGATGATGTTCGATCCCTAGGGCGTAGCAGAAGGCGCAATGGGCCCCTATTAAGCTGGTTTTATAAAGATTGAGCTCTGTGAAGATGAGCTTGCAGGGTGACTCTTTGTTCGAGGGAGGATGTTGGGATTTGGGTCGAACAAATAGTCCCACATCGGTTAGATATGGGGATGATCTTGGATTTATAAGATAAGAATTCAGGCTACTCCACCTAATAGATTAATCTTTTAGGATGGTGTCCCGAGTCCTTAGAGAGAGAGAGAGAGAGAGAGAGAGAGAGAGAGAGATCAAAAATGGTCTCACCTATCGGATGAGACACAACTATGCCACCAAGTCGAGTCGAACCGTGTCGTCAAAACCCCAGGTAACGATCTACTTTAGATCTCTCTGAAACTTAGGGTTTATATGTTGCTTACATTTTAGTTTGGCTCGAAACAAGGATATATGTTGTTACATCTAGTGTTGAATTGTTAGGGTTTATTTGAGATTGTTGTTTGTACAAATGACCATGTAAATGATAGCATGTTATATTACCATTCTTCTTGGTACAACATCAGATTATACTCTGCTTGCTTGTTATTGTTCTTCTGCAATTGCTTCATGCTCCTGTTTTTTGTAGCTCAATATAATGACGGTATAATTGAAGGATAGTGTTGGAGAATAGCAGATATCCAGCTCAGCCACTTCCAGCACTTCCAGGTCCAGCTCAGCCACTTCCAGCACTTCCAGGTTAGCCATCTAGTATTAGGACATCTTGTATACAGTGTACACTATAAAAGAGGCATTGTAGTTGAGAGAGGTTGTATTCTGTTTTTCTACCCCAAGATCAATACAAGATTCTTTCTCTTTTCTTCCACAAAGTTCTTGGTCTCGATCACTGAAATCAGAAGAGTTCACATGGTATCAGAGCTCAGATTAGGGCTCGGGGTGGATGATGGAGCTAGCTAAGCTCCTTCGATGGCGAGGAAAGATCTGAAGATACTCCAGGATCGTCAATCAAAGGATCGACCTCCTCCGCTGCTCCGCTGCATAAAGTGACCTAATTTTCTTTCAATTCCTTCGGGTATCCATTTTTTTACTGGGGTAACGATTCTTCATCTTGATTCTACTTGTGTTGTGATTGAGACTTCCGTTTTGGATCTGGTTCTCTATTTTTTTGGTTTCAAGATCCTCTTACAGTGAATTTGTGGATTTAAAGCTTCTGAGTATTCTCAGTATTCTTGATTCTTGAAGATTCTTGAAGTAATTCTTGATTCTTGGATGAAGATTACAGAAATAAGTTTCTTGAAATACTTCTGAATTTTCTGGTGATTTCTGAAATTGGTTGAACCAACCATTAAGAATCATGCCTACTACTACTGAAACAGCTGCCGAAGATGTCATCACTGTTAATCACCCACTGTACATTCATCATTCTGATTTGCCCAATTATCAATTGGCATCAAAACCTCTTAATGGAGAAAATTTTGGCCATTGGAAAAGATCAGCTGAGGTAGCTCTTTCTGCTAGAAATAAATTGGCTATAGTTCAAGGAAAATATCCAAAACCAGCTTTTAATTCACCAATTCTGGCACAATGGGAAAGGTGTAACAACACAATCATTTCTTGGATATTTCATTCTGTGGAACCAGATATCTCTGATAGCATCATATACTGTGAAAGTGCTCAAGAAATGTGGGAAGAATTAACTCAAAGATATGGCAAAGCCAGTGGGGCAAGAATTTATCAAATACAAAAGGAGATCACTCAAACTGTTCAAGGCTCTTTGTCTGTGGCAGCCTATTTCTCCAAACTGAAAAGCCTCTGGGATGAATACTCTGTGGTGGTTAATATTCCTGCCTGCACTTGTCCTGCTGGAGCACAGCTAGTACAGTTAATAC
This sequence comes from Agave tequilana, assembly GCA_038442645.1. Classification (NCBI taxonomy): domain Eukaryota; kingdom Viridiplantae; phylum Streptophyta; class Magnoliopsida; order Asparagales; family Asparagaceae; genus Agave; species Agave tequilana. The sequence continues at coordinate 70,720 of JAVJIF010006732.1, forward strand.
AAAGTCAAAAATTAATGCAATTTCTCATGGGGTTAAATGAAGATTACAGAAATGTCAGAGGCACCATCTTAATGATGTCTCCTTTACCTGTTGTAAGCCAGGCATATAGCTTAATTCTTCAAGAAGAGAAGCAAAGAGAGATTTCAGTTCCTACTCCAATTGTTTTTGAGTCATCAGCCCTGTTTTCCCACCAAAGGAAATTTAACAGAGGCAGTGGTAGTGTTCATACTACTGGTGGTAGTCATGGTAGTATTGGCAGTAGCCAATCTAAAACATCTTTTGGTTCTGGTAGACCAAATTACAATCCAGGAAAGCCAAGTAGATATTATTGCACTCACTGCAAGATGACAGGTCACTCACTAGAAAGATGTTTAAGTTACATCCTGAACTCAGGACTCCTAAGTACAATCAGTCAGCTCATTTGGTTAAAGGGGAAGATTTCCATTCTCAAAATTCTCTGTCAGTTACCCCAGAACTCTGCAAACAACTCATTGAACTCTTGAGTAACCATAATCTGAATCCTATGGTTCATCTCCTGAAGCAACAGCAATGATAGCAGGTCAGTTGTTTAGTCTATATTCTGCAACCTGTTCTTCTTCTTGGATCATTGACAGTGGGGCCTCCAATCACATCTCTCCACATTTGTCATTGTTTGATAGTTATACAATACCAGCCAAACCTGTTTCTATTACTATTCCAGATGGCAGACAGTTTAATGTGATGCATATAGGAACTGTGAGACTTAGTCCAGCTCTTCTTTTGAAGAATGTTCTTCATGTCCCTGAATTCCAGTTCAACCTGCTTTCTGTCCAGCAATTGACTACACAATATCATTGCAATATGATCTTTACTCATGATAAATGTTTTCTTCAGGACCCTTCAATGAGAAATCTATTGGACCTTGGTAGAGAACAACATGGTCTATACTTTGCTGTTAAGGATTCTTCTCAAAATCCTGTTTCTGAGCATTCTTCAAGTAAGGTACATCCTACTGCATGCAACATAGATGCTCATGTCTGGCATTGCAGACTTGGCCATATACCTTACTCTAATATGAGATATGTGCCTATCATCAATAACAATGATAAGAATTCTCATGTTTGCCAAATTTGTCCCAAGGCTAGATTACACAGGACACCTTTTCATCAAAGTACTTCTGTTACAAGTCATCTCTTTGAAGTAATTCATGTAGATATCTGGGGTCCATATTATAAACCCACTCATCATGGGTACAGATATTTTCTTACTATTGTTGATGATTTTTCAAGATGTACTTGGACACATTTGATGAGTCACAAAAGTAATGCCATGCCTTTGCTCAAATCCTTCATTATTTTTGTTGAGACTCAATTTAACCAAAAGGTCAAGTTTATCAGATCTGATAATGGCCCAGAATTTGCTGATACACAGTTTTATAGTGAAAAGGGGATTGTGCATCAAACTTCTATTGTTGATACTCCTCAACAAAATGGAAGAGTAGAGAGAAAACATAGACATCTTCTTGAGGTTGCAAGGGCTTTATTTTCCAAGCTAATTTGCCTGAGAAATATTGGGGTGAATGCATTTTAGCTGCCACTTACCTGCTAAACAGATTGCCATTATCTGTTTTAGCATTTAAGACATCATATGAGTTGTTATATGGGAATGCACCAAATTATCACCACTTGAAGTCCTTTGGTTGCTTATATTTTGCTGCTACAAGTAAAAGACTGAGGACAAAATTCCAACCAAAAGCTCATGCCTGTGTTTTCTTAGGATATCCTTATGGCAAGAAAGCATACTTAGTTCTTGATCTTGAAACACAGAAACTATTTACTACCAGATATATTACCTTTCATGAACATATATATCCTTTCCACCATCTTTCCATACATAACAAATTCAATGACAACATACTTCCTAATACAACTGATCCTCTTCAGTCTTTATTTTGGGATACAAACCAACCTCTACCTAATACCCAGCCTTCCCCAGGCTCTTCTTCTCCCACTACTCCATCTTACTCTCCCCTACTCAAATCTCCTCACCTTCTGATATACAACAAACTTCTACACATTCTGAACCTCTCAGAAGATCTTTAAGAATTCATAAACCCCCCACTCATCTCCAAGATTATGTATGTCAAGCAACATCTAATCACTGGTGCAACCTTGTGTCCTTATCATCTTTGCCCTCTTCTATGGATTATTTTGAACCCAAATCATATAAACAAGCCTCTGAAAATCCAGCTTGGGTACTTGCAATGACTAAAGAGATTCATGCTCTAGAATCAAACAATACCTGGAAGGTTACTGAACTTCCTCCAGGTAAGAAAGCTATTTCCTGTAAATGGGTTTATAAGGTAAAGACACATTCTGATGGCAGTTTTAAAAGAAACAAGGCAAGACTTGTTGTGAGAGGTAACACACAAAAATATGGGGTGGATTATGAAGAAACTTTTTCCCCTGTTGTCAAAATGTCCACTATCAGAACTCTTATTGCAGTGGCTATTCACAACCATTGGAATATGTTCCAACTTGATGTTAACAATGCTTTTCTTCATGGTGATTTACATGAGGAAGTTTACATGAAAATGCCAGAGGGTATTCCTAACCCTGCTGGAAAGGTATGCAAGTTACTTAAATCCCTTTATGGCCTAAAACAGGCTTCAAGGCAATGGTTTTCTAAGTTGAGTTCTTTTTTGAAAACTGAAGGCTATATTCAGTCAAAAAATGACTATAGCCTGTTCTTAAAGAAGGCTGATGGTCATCTTACTGCTGTAGCAGTTTATGTAGATGATCTCCTTGTTACTGGTTCTAATCCTACCACAGTTGAACAGCTCAAACATCAAATTCATCTCACTTTTGGTATCAAGGATCTTGTTTTGTTACATTACTTCCTAGGCATTGAGGCTACTGCAATTAAAGGTGGTATTCTTCTCTCTCAAAAGAAATTTGCCACTGACTTTTCTCACAGATACTGGTTTTCTTCATTCCAAAGCTACTTCAACTCCTTTGCCATTACATTTCAACCTCAACAAAGACTCTGGTACTCTTTTATCTGATCCCTCCTATTACAGGATGCTTGTTGGGAAATTAAATTATCTTACAAATACAAGGCCAGATTTGGCCTATACAGCACAAACTCTTAGTCAGTTCATGCAGATTCCTTATACATCCCATCTACAGGCCTTGAACATGTTCTGAAGTATATTAAAGGTACTGTTTCTCATGGCCTACTTATTCAGGGATCTAATCATGTTTTTTACAAGCATATTCAGATTCTGATTGGGCAGCCTGTTCTTCCACAAGGAGATCAATCACTGATTATGTGTTGATGTTGGGCAAATCAGCAGTCAGCTGGAAGAGCAAGAAACAAAGCACTGTGTCCAAATCTTCAGCTGAAAGTGAATATAGAGCCATGTCCCAGGCTGCTTCAAAAGTCACCTGGCTAGTCAGACTCCTTGAAGAGTTGCAGGTCAAACAACTTACTCCAGTCACCTTGTATTGTGATAACCAAAGTGCTTTGCATATTGCCAAGAATCTTATCTTCCATGAACGGACCAAACACATCGAAATTGATTGTCATTTCACAAGGGACAAAGTTCTGGAAGGTTTGCTGCAACTAAGCTATCTTCCAACCACTCACCAGTTAGCAGATGTCTTCACAAAAATTCTTCCATCCAATCAGCATTGGTTCTTACTACACAAGCTTGGACTGTTCTCACCACAATTCAGCTTGAGGGGGGGTGTTGGAGAATAGCAGATATCCAGCTCAGCCACTTCCAGCACTTCCAGGTCCAGCTCAGCCACTTCCAGCACTTCCAGGTCAGCCATCTAGTATTAGGACATCTTGTATACAGTGTACACTATAAAAGAGGCATTGTAGTTGAGAGAGGTTGTATTCTGTTTTTCTACCCCAAGATCAATACAAGATTCTTTCTCTTTTCTTCCACAAAGTTCTTGGTCTCGATCACTGAAATCAGAAGAGTTCACAGATAGGTTACTTTTTTGAACTCCACATAATTACTGTTTTCGTTTTAGATGCTGGACCCTCATTTATTTTGAATCCTTAGGTTTGATTGATTTTAATTGGTGCCATTCAAACAAAGTTTTAACTGGCGTAACTAAATTAAGGATAAATGGCCACATGTTCTCGTCCATAATTATGTGTAATTATCACTAATGCGAATGCAAGTCAAAAATTTTTTAAAAAATATATGCCATTTTATGTGTAATTATTGCTAATGCAAATCAAAGCTGTTTAGAAAAAAACTATATGTTAATTTTTAAGTTTGAATATGTGTGTTTCACCACATAATACAGATACATATAGTAGTAATGACTCAAATTGCATATTACATACAAGAAAATTATGCGCGAAGAGTAGTTGAATTTTGTACTCTGGTCTTAAGCCTGAAACCTTGTATATGTATTCGATCGTTCTGATACATTTGCGAATAGCTCAGCGCTATACACGCTTGCATCCGTATTTTAAACAATGACGAGACTACGATGAATGTACGGTCAAATCCATATCTGTCAATACAAAAAAAATGAATATGCTATTTGTTTACAACTTTAAAAAGTAGCTGTAAATACGCTATTTATTTACAACTTTAACAAGTAGTTGTAAGCAAAAGTGTTGAATGTCACCCTCCCCTCCCCTCGCGACTCACTGCCCAGGGACCACCGACCCGACACGTCACCCTCCTCCTCTCCCCGAAAATACCCCTCTTAGGGGCTTTTCCAGCATTCCCGAAATGCCCCCAAGACACAAATGGGAACGAATATTGCCACCCAATAAATGAGGAAGGCACTCTGCAATTAATTCCAAGTATGTTATTATATTATTTGACAAAGTTATCCTCTTGAAAAATATCAAAACACCCATTCTGTTTTTTCCCTTCTTCTCTGACGACCCATCCCCTCTCCGACGCTCCCCCTCCTCCCCGATCTCCCCCCTCTTCTGTGGCCCTCTCTTCCTTCCTCCTCCTCCCCCTCTGTAGGGAGAGAGGAGATAGAGGAGTAGAGGAAGGTAGCACAGAGATCGGAAATCAAAGGAGCAAGACGGTGCATTGGAGCAGGCCAGATTGCGCTCCCGGTCGACCGCCCGGTCGACCGGTGGAGGAGGCCGGTCGACCGCCCGGTCGACCGGCGTGCACGAACGTGCACAGGATCATCACGGTCGCCCGCCGGTCGACCGTGGAAGGAAGCGGTCGACCACCCGGTTGACCGACTGACAGGCCTTTGCTCTCGGTGCATGAATCGGTCGACCGCGGTCGACCGACAGACGTGTTTTCTGCTGCCTTTTGGGATTCGGATTCCTTTTCTGGATGGGATCGAATCCAATCTGGGTTTTCTTAAATCCAGGGACTTTGTAGCAATAAATAGGGGCTAGAGCCCTCATGTATTATATCCCTAAGAATCTCCTGAAAAGTTCCCTTTGTATTAATTTGTATTGATTGTTGAATCAATAAAATTTCTCTCTCCCTTACCCCGAGGACGTAGGCACGTTGCCGAACCTCGTTAAACAGTGTGTTGATTGCTTTTTCTCTGTTGTTCGTTGTTCCTGTCGTGTTGGTTACATCTCCGGCTGCATCAAGTCACCGCCTGGTGGGCGGATTCCTCAAGAGTGGTTGTCGTCCCCTGCGCGCAACAACCTCCTTTCAGACTCCCCTCCCCCCTCTGTTCGGCCAGTCAGGCGGAACAGAGAAAGTTTTGTTCGACCAGATTGACAGGGGAGGTCTTAGGGGAGGAGGCGAGGAGGAGTGGGAGGCCAGGGAGGAGGAGGAAAGAAGAGGAGGCCGCGAAGGAGAGAGGAGGTCGGGGAGGTAGAGGGAGCGCCAGCGAGGGAGGTGGGTCGCTGGGGGAGGAGGGGCGGGGAGGCGGCATGCAGCGTAGGAAGGAGACGGGGACGGTGGTGGGGAGGGCCGAGGAAGGAGAAAGAAGGGAGGTCAGGGTTGTCGGTTGTCAGTGAGGGTTGGAAGAGGGAGAAAGAAAGAGGAGCAAAGAAAAAAAAAAACATTTTGAATACTTTTAAAATTTTTTGGAGTGCTTTTATCAAATTCTTGTGTGTCTTAAAAGGGTGTCTCCCTCGTCTTTTTGGGTGGCAATATCCGTTTCAAACACAAATGCTTAAAATACTTTTTAGTACTCCCCTTTAGACCCGCTCATCCAAAACGAGCTTCGAGACCCCTCCCGAGGCCCGAGAGCAGACATAGACATAGAATGTCTTGAGGAAAAATCCAAAGACCCCCACTCTCCAAAAATTTTTCATTAAAATAATATGATATGCATGCAGTAAAGGACGCAACCTTGGATTAAATTTCTATTACGCTTTTTATGGTCACAAGCTGGGTCGCTGTCCTTCAGGATTCTTGACATCTCTTTTACAGATTAGTACTATGAAATTCAAATATTATGATTTACGGTAAAAAAAAAAAAAAGAGAGAGAGAGAGAAACAAGGAAGGCGATGGAGAGCTAGTATCAGTAAAAGAGACCCATGAAAGAAAGCTGAGAAAGGGAAGGGAAGTACCTTAGCTTTCTCTCCTCTGCTCTTCTTTTTTGCAGAAAAGGCTCCAGCTTTTTGTAGTTTTTTGCACTGAGGGAGAGGGCTGGGTGGCAATGCAGCTTGCCTAAGGTTGGACCCATAATTTTTCTGGGCTTTTTTTTTTTGTTGGGGGTGTTTGTGTTTGTGTTGAGTCTTGTTTCAATTTGATGAAAAGGATGAATGTGGGGTACTGAGGTCTCGCGAACTGAGAGGGGTTTTATAATTTCTAATTTTCTTGGGGTTGTGGTGGTAGGCTGTGTGGTGACGGCTCGTGTGTGGACTGCTGGAGACTGGAGTGAGAAAGGTTAGACACACACACACACCCACACACACACAGACACACCAAAACACCTGTTTGGTAAGTGAAATAGCCAACTGAAATGCGCAAACATTCAGTTTTTTGTTGGAAAAAAAATGAACCTGACATGAGAGAAAAACTGTGACAATTTAGAGACAGTTTTTCTTGAAATTTTTTCTTGTCAAACAAACGAGAACTCAGTGTGAAAAAACTCATAAAGCATGCAATTCAGAAAAAAATCTCACTTTCAGCGAGCTTTCCAACAAACAAACTTGCTCTTAATTTCTCTCTAAACTTTCTGAAGTGTAGATGGTGTTGAACGGCTCTTTTACAGGTACCACCTTGGACTTTGGAATAATTAATTTTGTTTAAGAGAAAATTTGGAGTAACTACTGGAATGCCATCATTTGGATTGCTAAATGATTAATTATTAATGCTTTTAATGTTGCCAGCCACTGTAAGAAAAGAATATAAACATATCGTTTAGATCAAATTTTACCTGCTTCTATAATTTTTCTTCTAAGTATTATACTTTTACTCTTTCCTCAACTTAAATCAATGTTATTTTCTATTTATCACTTTTTCCGAGTATAAGGTGCAAGGTTGAACTCAACCTAGTTCATTAAAGAAAAATAATGAAGTATAAAAATGCCAATTGCCAGGCTTTCCAGCTGTTATTTTAATCCTTCACATTTGACATTTTTTTAAGTTATATTTTCTTACATGTTGAAAAAAACGTAATCCTAGACATAGGGCTGTTTGTTTCTCCCTAAAAGTGGGCGGAAATGCCCGAAAGCCCTAGACAATGTGGGCCCCACTGAGTTTTCTTACCGTCGAGCTGTTTATTTGCTCCGAAACGCGATTGTATGGGCCCTACCTCTAACTCAGCAAAATGGGTGAACAGTGTATGAATAATGTAATGACAGGTTTTTCTCTTCATTTTAGACAAAAAATACGAAAATCTGACAGCGTGAGCCCACATGTTTTCGTACTTTTCCGTTGGCTAAACAGCCCTATATATTGTTGTCATTAGGATACTGAAATTGAGAATAATTATTCTTCTAACAGTGACATCAATAAAACTGCTGGCAATAATATGTCAATTTTGTTTTGCTACTGAGTTTCGTGATATTAATTCAATCTTTCTGCTACTAATAAAGCTACTGGGACAATCGTGGACGTCTTAAAATTCTTCTTCACTTGTCAATATTATCATCCACCTAAATAATTTAATGTTAGTTCAGCAATAAAGTTGTCCATGTTGTAAAACTCTGAGAAATATAACACTAAAATAGAGAATTCAAGAGAAAAGTAGAATTCTTATGATTTCTGAAGTGTACATTAAAATGAATCAGGAATGACCTATTTATAAAAACTTTGGGTTACTATACAGTCACTACTATGCAATCACTATGCATGCTTGCATCAGCGCATAGCAAAATCATTAATAGTGCACAGTAAAGGTTGGCAGCCATCGTTTCATAACACTCCCTCTTGGTTGTCCACCATATATGATGTCTCATTAAAAATCTTGATAGGAAAACCGGTGGGATAAAATCATAGTGAAGGAAAAAAGAGTACACCATCTTTGTATACGTGTTCTATGTTGCCTCGTTAAAAACCTTACCAGGAAAACTCTGTGGGACAAAAGCATAGTAAGAAAAAAAGAGTGCAGTCACGTAACCTCCCCCTCAAGTTGACATGAGTAGTTCTTCTTCATAAGTCTCGCATATGACGCATCCCAATATTATGAATAAGCTTTCTGAGAGTTGCAGTGGGAAGTGCCTTTGTAAAGAGATCTACACATTATAACTTGATCGGATATACTGAATATTATTTTCTTATCCTTTTCAAGCTCTTGGCTGAATGAGAAGAACTTCGGGGGTATATGCTTGGTACGGTCGCTTTTGATGAATCCTTCCTTCATTTGAGCGACGCATGCATCATTGTCTTCAAACAATACTGTTGGATCTCTGTTCACTGGTAATCCACAAGTTGCTTGGATATGTTGGGTTACATACCTTAGCCATACACACTCTCTCGACTTGCTTCATGGAGTGCTATGACTTCAGCATGATTAGAAGAAGTGGCAATTAGTGTCTGCTTTTGTGAACGCCAAGATATCGCTGTACCTCCACATGTGAACACATATCCTATTTGAGACCTGACTTTATATGGATCTGACAAGTAACCTGCATCGCATAACCAGTTTCCTCTGGAATAAAACAAACCAAAATTAGTTGTTCCTCGAAGATAACGAAATACATGTTTATTTCCATTCCAATGTCTCCGTGTAGGAGATGAGCTAAATCTTTCTAATAAATTAGTAGCAAATGCTATATCTGATCGGGTACAATTAGTCAGATACATAAGAGCTCTAATTGTACTTAGGTATGGTACTTCAGGACCAAGAACCTCTTCATTATCTTCGCGAGGGCGAAATGGATCCTTTTCCACATTTAATGATCTAACAACCATTGAAGTGCTTAAAGGATTTGCTTTATCCATGTTAAAGCGTTTCAAGATCTTTTCAGTATAATTTGATTGATGCAAGAGTATTCCACTTTGAAAGTGTTCAATCTGTAAATCAATACAATATTTGATTTTTCCAAGGTCTTTCATTTCAGATTCATTCTTTAAATACATCATTACTTCTAGGACTTCTTTATGAGTCCCAATGATATTTAAATCATCAACATATACAGCAATGATAATGAATCTGGATGTTGTTTTCTTTATAAAAATGCATGGGCATATAGGATTATTCACATATCCTTCTTTTAACAAATACTCGCTTAAGCGATTATACCACATGCGCCCTGATTGTTTTAACCCATATAACGATCTTTGTAATTTGATCGAATATAATTCTTTGGTTTTTGAACTTAATGCTTCAAGTATTTTAAATTCTTCAGGGATTTTCATATAAATATCGCTATCAATCAACCCATATAAATAAGCTGTAACAACATCCATAAGACGCATTTCTAAATATTTAGAAACTGCTAGGCTGATTAAATATCTAAACGTAGTTGCATCCATTACTGGAGAATACGTTTCTTCATAATCAATTTCAGGTCTTTGTGAAAAACCTTGAGCAACAAGTCAAGTTTATACCTCACAATCTCGTTTTTCTCGTTGCATTTTCGCACAAAAACCCATTTGTATCCTACTGGTCTCACGACTTCAGACGTGAGGATAATAGGTCCAAATACTTTACGCTTATTAAGCGAATTCAATTCAGCGTGTATAGCGTCTTTCCATTTTGTCCAATCATATCTATTTTGACATTCAGTGACAAATCTTGGTTCAGGATCCTCACTTCTGTTAACAATATCACATGCTACGGAATAGAAAAATATTTCATCCATATTTCCATCTCATTTCGATTCCATAATCCTCTTGTATTGACATAATCAATAAAGCTCACATGATTTTCTATGCCTTCAGGATTTTCCATCTCTTGATTTGTCTTATTTTGTGTTTCTTCTCTAACAACATTCTTGCACATTGGGTCATCATGCTTATCTGCTCCTTTTCTTTTTAGAGGATTTTTATCTTTGAAACCGATTGGTCTACCACGTTTCAGGCGTGTCTTAGGCTCATTAGTGACTTCATTCTCGGATTGTCCTTTTGGATTTCAATCCGAGCAGAGCATTTACAGCTAGTATATATGATTTAGTCACTCTTTTTGTAACGCCCCAATTCCACGAATACGGGGACGTCACTGCGACGTATATACGTAGGTCAGAAAATGCCCCACACGTATATACGCTAAGCAAATAAGTACAACAAGAAACAGAGTACACGACAAAGCGTGGTATCCATACATATGCCAACTAAAAGTACACATACAAAGTTATACAAGATATGATAAGGTATTACACAATACATGTGTATTACATCACAACAAGTCCAAAAGTAAAATATACAATATGTGTACAAAAGCTCACGAGGTGGATGAACTCGCGAGTCAAAAGGAAGAACCTAGCACGAAGGGACTGAAACTATTCGGCCTGCTCACTAAAATAAGCTTGATCCTCCGTGGATGGCTCCACTTCGTTCCAAGCTTCGGGATCTGAATATGCAAATCCAAGGGAGTCAAGACATATTAACAATAAACAACTATAGCCAAGTGGCTAAGAGACATGAATAAGGGAGTTGGAACAGTACAAGGAATATAAATCGACAAGTAATGGATAGCATGAGGAGATACAGTCATAATGCAATAGATCTACAGTTAACGTCTTATTATTATTACTTGTCTTACTGTGATATCTAGCTATGTGACCCAGCGTCCCAGAGCACATAGATCCATATCCTAGAAAAGCAAGGTTGTTTTTGAAAACCAGCGGTTTATCGACGAACTATGTTTACAGTGGGTCCCGTGCATGCCCGGGACCACGGTCCAGGGTGTTCCGTTGCTTGGTAACGGAACCAGCCGCAAGGCCTAACAGGAGGGACTTATGTATGCCCTTTGTCATGACAGTATTCAGGAAGAGGGAGCAAGCACTCCCCTCGGTCCCCTGGAGGCCCTCAGGTTAGACCGGAATATGATTGTACAATATACCTAATGCCACTGTAAACACGAACACTTATCGATATCCGTATGTTTTCCCCCGACCCATATGTAAGTTGGTCCATTTTATACGAAAGTCAAGTGTATCATGCTTGGTTCAAGTGATGGCATGATAAGTGGTGATATTCATATTTTAACAAGTTATGAAGCGATGATATGTAATAACAAGTCATGGAGTAATATGAGGTAATGTCCATCAAGTAACATGTCATGTAGTACCAGTTATGAAGCATGAACAGGAATAATATGTCACACATGTATCAAAGGTAAAATCCAAATTCAGATAGGAAACCAACTAAGTCAGACATTCAGAATTAGTCGACTAGGTGGAAGGATTAGTCGACTAATAGGGGTCTTAAGTCGACTAACAGTCTAGATGAGTCGACTAAAACTGGGTTCCAGAGAGTTGTAATTCTGTTTCAGGAAAAGTTAGTCGACTAGGGTTGTAAGGGTAGTCGACTAACAGGGAACTACTAGTCGACTAACGGATACTTAAGTCGACTAAGTCTGTGATACAGAGAGTTGATGTTTTATTTCAGGAAAACAGGAGTCGACTAGGGAGGAATGGGTAGTCGACTAGGGGTCCTAAGTCGACTAATATTTTGGATGAGTCGACTGGAACCGAGAGTTGGGTTTTCTGGTTCAGGAAAGATTAGTCGACTATTAATAAGGATAAGTCGACTAAAACTGTGTTTCCAGAGAAGTTATGTTTCAGAACAGGTGGGTTAGTCGACTAATTCCTAGGTTAAGTCGACTAATCGTGGGAAAAACTGGGTACGAATTAGGGTTTTGTTGGTTGTGTTTGATGGTCTAAAATACGATTTTTATGGCACAAGTGTACATGAATTGACAACACAAGTATATAAAGAAGTTGTCTAGTCTTGGTGAGTAAAAATACTCACAAGGATTGGTTATGTGAAGCTTGATCCAAGGTGATAAATCCGACGAAGAGAGAGATGATCCCCAATCCAAAAGAAGTGGCTTGATTGAGGTTGAAGATGAAGATCTTGTTGATGCTTGAGATGGAGATGAAGAAGACCTAGGTGCTTTTGGAGTTAGGGTTTGAGTTTGAGATGGAGAAGGAAGAGGTGAGGGCTACTTCTTTGGTGAATGAAGAAAAAGGAAAAGAAATGTAAGGGATATGTTTATATAGGTTTTAGATTTTGTAAAGGAGTTGTAAATAAGGGAAATGAGAGGGGGTTTTGTGCAATTAGGGGAGGATGAGGTGTCTCTTCTAGCCACACACTTGGCAAGCCATGGAAGAGAGAGAAAAAGAGGGGCATTAATGGGGCATGGTGGAAGAGTGTGGGATTTGTTGGAAATTGGAAGGAATTAGGAATTTTGGAAAATAGGAATCCTTTGGCTTGTGAGAGAAGGAAAGGAAAATAAGAGGAAGGAAAAGGAAAGTATTTATAAATGAAGATATTTTCTCTAACTTGAAAAATGAAAATATTGAAAACACGGATTCCCGGGTTAAAGTCAAGTATGCGGAAAACATTTCAGAAAATACCGAAATCGTCCGAAATTCAAGTATTTCGGATCGACTCGTAAATTTTACCAAAATCAAGAATAATATATGAAGACTCATAGTGAAATCCGTTTGGAGAAATAGTTTATAGTTTTAAAACTAAAAATCCCGGAATCAGTTAACTACCGACTCCGATGGAATTTTTTATAAATTCATAAAATCCTCAGAAAAAGTATTTAGGTAAGAAATATGATTCTAAGAAATATTGTCTAAAGACTCTTCTAGAAATTCTAAACCGTTTGCAAATTAAAAATCTGAGAATCAATCAGCGACACTGGTCGACACCGTTTTGAAGAAATTTATTTAAATTCAAGAAAATTCCAGAAAATCATATAAAATCCAAAGCATTAGAAAATAATATTTGAAATTGAAGTCGGTCAAATACAGGAAGTAAATCGAAAAATACGATCGGAAAACTGAATACGCAACTAAGTACGTATTCCGGGAACGGGGTATTACAATCCACCCACCTTACAAAAATTTCGTCCTCGAAATTTCATAAAGTGAAAGGTAACGGTAAAGAAGGATAACAGGAAGTGAAAAGTAGCAATAAAGAAGGATGAGAAGAAAGAGTTTACCAAATCAAGATGTGAAGAGTTGCGATAACGCTCACGGATAACATCCTCTCGTTCCCACGTGGCCTCTCCTGGTGCATGTCTGTTCCAAGACACCAACACTAATGGTATAGCCTTGTTCTTCAGTGTCTTGACACTTCTATCCAGTATGGCCATCGGCTGCTCCTGATATGACAAATCCGGTTGTAGTTCCAGTTCGGAGTGATCCAGGATATGACTATCATCCCTCACATACTTCCTCAGCTGTGATACGTGGAATACATTGTGAACTCCGTCCAAAGATGGCGGTAACGCCAACCTGTAAGACACATCTCCCACTCGGTCCAAGATCTCGAATGGGCCGATATATCTCGGACTAAGCTTTCCACGAGTACCGAACCGGATTACTCCCTTTGTAGGTGATATCCTCAAAAACACATGATCCCCTGTCTGGAATTCCAATGGCCTTCTCAGTGTGTCTGCCCAACTCTTCTGCCGACTCTGTGCTGCCCTGAGGTGATCTCTGATAATCCTGACTTTATCTGTTGTCTGAATCAGGATCTCTGGTCCCAAAAGTCTCCTCTCACCGACTTCATCCCAACAAATCGGTGACCTACACTTCCTACCATACAATGCTTCAAAATGTGCCATCTTGATACTTGCCTGATAGCTGTTATTATAAGAAAATTCAGCCAAATGAAGATGGTCTTCCCATGATCCCTGGAATTCAATCATGCAGGCCCGCAACATATCTTCAAGAATCTGGATAGTCCTTTCAGATTGTCCGTCTGTCTGAGGATGATATGAAGTACTGAATTTCAGACGAGTCCCTAGACTTTCTTGGAGGCTTCCCCAGAAATGAGATCTGAATCTGGTGTCTCTGTCTGATACAATACTAACTGGAACTCCATGCAGACGAACTATCTCCTTCATGTACTTGTCTGCCAGAACCTCTGTTGTCTGACCTACCCTGAATGGTATGAAGTGAGCTGATTTGGTGAGGCGATCAATGATTACCCACACAGCATTATTACCTTTAGGACTGCGAGGCAATGCCGTGACAAAATCCATGGTGATGTGCTCCCACTTCCACTCAGGTATCGGTAAAGGTTGAAGAAGTCCAGCTGATCTCTGATGCTCTATCTTTATCTGCTGGCACACCAAGCACTTGGCTACAAACTGAGCTATCTCCCTTTTCATAGCATTCCACCAAAACTGCTTCTTCAAGTCCTGATACATCTTGGTTCCCCCTGGGTGTATAGAATAAGCTGAACTGTGTGCCTCTGCTAGAACCTTCTGTCTAATTCTCCCTGGGGAACACAAATCCTGCTACCATAATACAAAGCACCATCTGGGTGAATACAGATATCAGTCCTCAATCCAGCCTCTACCTGAGCTCGGAATTTCTGCAATCTGGGATCTTTCTTCTTTTGAGCTTCCTTGATCTCATCTATCAATGTTGACTGAATCTGCAAAGTCATGAACTGTCCTGCCTTATCACCTCCTTGTACCAACATCAAGTCCAATCTGATGATGTCTTGAATCAACTCCTTCTGCTGAGTAAGCTGGACAAGCACTCTATTCTCTGGCATCCTGCTCAGTGCATCTGGTACGGTATTGACCTTGCCCGGATGATATTGCAAGTCAATATCATAGTCCGCCATCAATTCAAGCCACCTCCTCTGCCTCATGTTCAACTCTTTCTGTGAGAAAATATACTTGAGGCTCTTGTGATCCGTGTATATCAACACCTTATCTCCCAGAAGATAATGCCTCCAGATCTTCAAGGCAAATATAACAGCTGCCAGCTCAAGTCAGAGTTGGGTATTCTGCTCATGAGTCTTCAGTTGCCTGGATGCATAAGCTATGACATGATCATGTTGCATAAGTACACACCCCAGGCCTTTTCCTGATGCATCACTGAATATGACCATCCCTCCTCTTCCTGAGGGAGTCTTCAAGATTGGAGCTGAGATGAGCCTCTGCTTCAACTGCTCAAAAGCTGCAGTACATTCCTCTGTCCATGTGTACCTTTCTCCTTTCCGAGTGAGCTGGGTTAACGGAGCTGCAATCCTAGAGAAATCTTGGACAAAGCGTCGGTAATATCCGGCTAGTCCCAGAAAACTCTTAATCTCAGTCACCGTCCTCGGATTTGGCCAATCTCTCACCGCCTGGACTTTGCTGGGATCAACTGAAATTCCTTCTGCTGAAACTATGTGTCCAAGGAAGGCTATACTGTCCAACCAAAAGTCACACTTGCTCTTCTTAGCATGAAGCTGCTCCTGCTGTAGAGTCTGCAATACAATCCTCAAGTGTTCTGCATGCTCCCTGCTGCTCTTTGAATAGATCAAGATGTCATCTATAAAAACCACTACAAACTGATCCAAATAGGGCGAGAACACTCTGTTCATCAAATCCATGAAAACTGAAGGGGCATTGGTGACTCCGAAAGGCATAACTAGAAACTCATAGTGGCCATAACGGGTCCTGAATGCCGTCTTCGGAATATCCTCCTTCCTCACCCTTAGCTGATGGTAACCCGACTGTAAACTAGTTTGGAGAATACTCGGGCTCCATGAAGCTGATCAAACAAATCGTCAATCCTTGGTAAGGGATACTTGTTCTTGATGGTAACTTTGTTCAATTCTCTATAATCAACACAAAGCCTTTTACCACCATCCTTCTTGTTCGCCAACAGCACTGGAGCTCCCCATGGTGAAGTACTTGGTCGAATCAATCCCTTGTCTGAGTATTCCTGTAGCTGCTTCCTCAGAATCTCCAACTCCGTCGGTGCCATCCTGTACGGAGCCTTGGATATAGGAGCTGTTCCAGGCACAGTCTCAATAGAGAACTCAATCATCCTTTCAGGTGGCAGTCCTGAGATCTCAGCAAACACTCCTGGGAATTCATCCCACACCGTACCTTCTGCTTCTGAACCTCCGAAGTAGTCATCCGAGTCTTTCCCTTGGTAGACTTCACTTCTCCACTAAATTGGAACTCCGGTTGATGAGGGATTCTGAAATTAATCTTCTTCTCCCTACAATCAATAACTGCATGGTACTGACTGAGCCAGGTCATGCCTAAGATTACGTCGTACCCTTTGGTGTCTAGTACGAGCATATCTATGGCCAAGGTCTTATCACAAAGTTCTACTGGACAATCAGTACAAAACTCTAGAAGATACGACTACTCCATTCCCAGTACTAATATCCCATTTGTGGTCTAAAGATCTAACAGGTATAGAATGCAATGCCACAAAATGGTCTGAGATAAAACAATGGGAAGCACCGGAATCAAAGAGAGCGAGGACAGGTTTAGAATGAACTCTGATGGTACCTGTTATCACCTCCTCAGATGTCTCAGCCTCTGCTGCTGACAAATTATATGCTTGCCCCCTTTCACGCCCTGCTGCAGTCCTAGCTCCTCTCTGAACTGGGCGAATAGCTTACTGTGAAGGAGGGGGAGGAGCTCTCCTCATCACTGGTCCCTGGTTCCTCTGTCCAAGTGGCCCTGGAAGTGATCTCTGTCCATATGGTCCCTGAAGTGCCGGTAGAGCTTGATTGGTAATCCCCATTCTCCTGTGTGGACAGGCTTCAATGGAATGGTCTCGGGAACCACACACCAAGCATAATCCATTTGCCCTTCGGCAATTCTGCTGAGAATGACCCGGTTTCTGGCAAAAGTTGCAGATAGGACCTGATTGAGCCATCTGGTAAGGAGCTGGTCTGAATGGTTGCCTGGCCTGAACCTTTGCTGCTCTGTAAGGGCCTCCTCTTCCCATAGGTGCAAATGGCCTCTTCATGGCCTGTTCCTCATCTGGTTCTCTTGCTTCTTCTCTAGCCCACGCTCTACCTCCGAGCTATGGTGAGAACTTCTGAATAAGTCTTCAGCTGCTGGGGCATTAAGAAAACTTGGATGTCCATCTGCAAGCCTTGCTGAAACCTACTAGCCCGTTTCTCCTCATCAGTTACCATGTACGGAGCAAAGCGGCTAAGTCTGAGAAATTCCGCGGCATACTCATCCACGGATCTATTCCCTTGCTGAAGTCTGATGAACTGCTCTTCCATGTCCTTCTGAGCAGTGGCAGGGAAGAATCTGCTATAAAAGCTCTTAGAGAACGTGTCCCAGGTGACAGGCTTCTCCAATCTGGCCTCCTCAGCTAGCCACCAAGTTCTGGCTATATCCTTCAATTGAATCTTAGCAACCTCCACTTGGTTCTCCTTTGGTACTCGGGCTGCGTTCAATAAGTCTGTGGTGTCTGTCAGCCATTGCTCAGCATCCAGGGGTTTCTCTTCACCCGTGAATATGGCTGGTTGCAGCCGTCTGAAGTCTGAATATTTCCCGGCCTCTGTTCCTTTGGAGCTGCCAATTCTTGTCGGAGGAGTTCCGTCTGTTGCTGCTGGTTCTCCATCATCGTCTGAATGACCCTCAGAATGTCCACATTCTCTCCCGTGGGTCCATTCGATGCTTGTCCGGAATGGTTTCGTCCCGTCCTTCTCTCCATACCGAATTGGGATAAGATAACTGGAATTGGAAAAATGGAAGGAGTTTAGGACACAAGGGAAGGAATCAAGAAGGGATCAAGAAGGACTAGATAACTTTGTACATTGTAGTTGGCAATAGCAAATTACAGTAATTTGCTGCTTGATTGTACTATAGGTGTGAGAGCCTAGGCTCTGATACCAACCTGTAACGCCCCAATTCCACGAATACGGGGACGTCACTGCGACGTATATACGTAGGTCAGAAAATGCCCCACACGTATATACGCTAAGCAAATAAGTACAACAAGAAACAGAGTACACGACAAAGCGTGGTATCCATACATATGCCAACTAAAAGTACACATACAAAGTTATACAAGATATGATAAGGTATTACACAATACATGTGTATTACATCACAACCAAGTCCAAAAGTAAAATATACAATATGTGTACAAAAGCTCACGAGGTGGATGAAGATCTCGCGAGTCAAAAGGAAGAACCTAGCACGAAGGGACTGGAACTATTCGGCCTGCTCACTAAAATAAGCTTGATCCTCCGTGGATGGCTCCACTTCGTTCCAAGCTTCGGGATCTGAATATGCAAATCCAAGGGAGTCAAGACATATTAAATAAACCTATAGCCAAGTGGCTAAGAGACATGAATAAGGGTGTTGGAACAGTACAAGGAATATAAATCGACAAGTAATGGATAGCATGAGGAGATACAGTCATAATGCAATAGATCTACAGTTAACGTCTTATTATTATTACTTGTCTTACTGTGATATCTAGCTATGTGACCCAGCGTCCCAGAGCACATAGATCCATATCCTAGAAAAGCAAGGTTGTTATTGGAAACCAGCGGTTTATCGACGAACTATGTTTACAGTGGGTCCCGTGCATGCCCGGGACCACGGTCCAGGGTGTTCCGTTGCTTGGTAACGGAACCAGCCGCAAGGCCTAACAGGAGGGACTTATGTATGCCCTTTGTCATGACAGTATTCAGGAAGAGGGAGCAAGCACTCCCCTCGGTCCCCTGGAGGCCCTCAGGTTAGACCGGAATATGATTGTACAATATACCTAATGCCACTGTAAACACGAACACTTATCGATATCCGTATGTTTCCCCCCGACCCATATGTAAGTTGGTCCATTTTATACGAAAGTCAAGTGTATCATGCTTGGTTCAAGTGATGGCATGATAAGTGGTGATATTTGTAGGGGCCGGAAAACTTTGGTGGTCGGAGAAAGTGGTTTTAGCTGTAAAAGATTTCCTTGATTCAAGCGAAACGATTACAACCAAAAGAACTACTCTTCCCTCTTTTCCAGTTACAAGGGAGGGAGGATGTCTGAATCTTCCCTTTGTTTAAAGCTGGGTTCTTCGTGTGGCGATGGAGAGTGAATCTTGTTCTCCGTTGACCAGATGATCGTCCTGGACCGTCGGGGGTCTTCTCTTCGGTCGGTAGAAAGAGTAACTCAGCTCCGTCTACCAAAACTCTCAGAGGAGGTAGGCGAAGAGCGGCTAGTACTCAGTAAGCTCGCTGAAGAGTCGTGCTTCTCTCTTGATGATCCTTCTGCCTGGATTCGATCGATTTTGATGATGCCCTATCTCAAAGCTCTCTCTCTTCAAAACTCTGATCTTCTGCCAAGCTTCGATCCTCTCAAGCCTCTATCCCTGTGTGTCTCTCCAAAAACTCCGATCCTCTCTTCATAGCAAACAAGGCTATTTATAGGGATCTCAGGGGGTGAAGGTGCCTCCTGAAAACGCTCCCGAATGAGGGGCCACTATACCCGCTACATGCGCGGTGACTGGCCCCGCAATCAGGGCAGTTGCAACTGAGACGCGGGCGTTGGGCCGAACGCGCCTTGAAGTTTGAGACGCGGGCGTCGAGCCCAACGCGCCTTGAAGTTTGAGACGCGGGCTTCGAGCCAAACGCGCCTTGAGGTTTGAGACGCGGGCTTCGGGCCTTCACGTCTGAATGTTGTGACGCAGGTGTAGAGCCAACGCGTCTTAATGCTGAGACGCGAGCATCGATTTCTCGCGTCTAGAGCTTGAGACTCTGCTTCCTTAATGGCTGGTCTGTTAGTCATTTTTAGACAGCCTACAGAACCCCCTCCAAAGTTTCTGATATTCCGCAGTTGAATGGGACGGATTTCGGAATACTTTGGACCTTAGCCGTGTTCGCGTTTTATGACTGGACTGTTGATGCTTCGGGTTTGATCTTATCTAGAATTGGTCTTCGTGAGTGTACTGTTGAACTCTTTGAAGCCGTCAGAGTTGATCGTGTTGAGTGTCTAGATACACAGTCTAGACCTCCCCGATTGCTTTTAGTCTGTCACGGGTGCGCTTTTGGACGGAGTGGTTGGTTGTCTGTTTGCGTCAGTGTACTATTGAACTGACTTGTAGAAGCAGGAGACTGGACGCAGGTTCCTTGAAAAAGTAGAGACTGCTTTAAAGACGCGACTTCTTAGCGAGACGCGACCTTTTGGCGATGAGAACGCGACCGATCTTCATAAGGCAGACGCGATTTTCTGGGTGCATTTATGATGATGCTGACGGGGCATGTCTACCGAAGAGCCGCGTACTTTGGGGCGTGCGCCTGTGCCATGTCATGATTACGCCGCCAGCTGGCCTGGGGAAAAGGCGAGATTTCGCCTTTTGGCGCGCGGATCTCCCGTTCATTAAGTGAACTGCTCCACGTGTCAACTTCTGACTTGTGGCGGGGTCGCGACGCATGATCTTCCCTGTTCAAACAATGATTTGGCTCCACGCGTCAGGCAGCGATTCGCTGCAGCGTTTATGGGCCAAACGCTGCGTATCTTCGCGAATCTCTGTGCCTATAAAAGGCAACAGTTAGAGAGAGACACATCTTCTTCTCCGAACGCATTTGCTGAGAAAAGAGAGCTCCCCTCCTCTTGTTTGTTCATCTGTCCATCTTCGAACTCGGATTTCTGAACATCGATGGCTCCCAAGACGAAACCGACTGCATCATCCTCAAGGGCGACCATCGCCGAGGCTGAGAGAGATGCTTCCTCTGCGCAGGAGGGTGTTTTCCGAGGTAAAAATGCACCTTCGGCGTGGGTTTCCGCCATTAAAACATGTTCATAGAACCCTAAGAACCTTTAACACAAGATCGTGTTTGATTCTCGGACGCTGTCCTTGAGATGATAAACGGGACGCGGGCCTGATGATCCGACGCTGGTGAACTCTGCACTCTGGGTCCTTCACTTAGAATATTTCTAATTGTGAAGGTCTCTGAACGCGATTTGTAGAACGCGGATTTGATCCATGCGTTCTGTGCCGCGTTTTGTGCCATCAGGCGCTGGCGTCCGAGTTCAAGCACTTTGAAATTTCACAAGTCTTGGTTTGCAGAACGCGGATTTGATCCTTGTGTTCTGTGTCTTCAACCGCCGATTTTGTAGAATCTGGCGTTTGAATCCAAGTACTTCGAATTTTCATAAGTCTTGGTTTGTAGAACGCAGCTTTGCAGGTCTGGACGCGGATTCGAAAAATTCCTGCGTCCAGTATCTCTTCTGCGTTTTGGTGCAAGTTCGCAGGTCTGGACGCGGATGATAACTCCTGCGTCCAATGTCTCGGCTGCGTTTTGAATTATGAACACTTAGCGTCTTCCCTTATTTTTGGCAAGGTATCTGACCAAGTGTCTTTTTCTTTTGCAGTGCCGCATGTTTCAGGTTCACTTGCCAAGATGCACCATTTTGGCCGCGTGGGTGGTGCCGACCACCGTCTGACTTTTGCACTGCGAAGGACCATACCTGTGACTGCTGACAGGTCGCCAGTTCGAGGGAAATGATTGCCCATGTTAATGAGAGGACTTCTCGGGTGCTTATGACCGATGCAGTTTTCGCAACGGATACCCACATCAAGCTGGAGAAGCCTGCTTTCTTCTTTGGAGATCATGTCAGCGACGGTGGCAACCCCATGTATGACGGGAATTACAGGTGGCTCCGTCAGATAGGGGAGAGAGATACTTCCTTCCTTCCAGCCATGGAGAGGATGCTCCCGTTGTCTTATCTCCAACATCTGTCCGTCCTTCGGAAGATGAAGTGGGACGTGTCCCGGGATATCTCTGAGATTACCCTTGGGAATTTCAGCTCCCAGAACGTATATACGTCATGATTGCCATGACCGGGCGGTCCTCGGCTTGTTTCCTGGGTCACGCAAGTCTGAGCTTCCAGTCGGAGAGATCCCGCAGCTTGCCACCACCTTCCTCAATTCGTTCATAGAAGCAGAGGGTGATTATCCGGCCAAGTTCCATTTGCCAGGATGGGTCCACTCCACGGAGAATTCTTGGTGGGGCAGGATGGTGGGTTTTGTCCTCTCCGATCTTGGAGATCTGCTTGAGCACGTGGGATTATACTCAGCAGTCAGGGCCGTACAATGGGGCATCCCAATGAGCTCTCACAACTTCTTCGGGATCTTGGAGCGCTACAACCTCAGACGGCGACATTCTTTACCCCGTTGGAGAAATGGGCCTTGCACTGCATGAGTTGCATGAGGTTTCGGGGCTGGTGATGGGGGAGTTCCCTATGAAGAATATGTCCCGACTGCTAGGGAGCTTGACCTTATAAAGAAGGATTCCCCTGAGGTGTACGAGACCTATTGGGAAGTGATGTGCCACTTCCATATTTGTGGTCAGGTAACCGGTTGGAGGACGCATGGAGTCAGGCATCTATCCTGGGCCAATTACTTATTCAGTAATGTCAGCAAGAAGGATCATTCGATAACTCGACTGGCTCCCCTCTCTGAACAGGAGTTGATGACATGGTCGCACAAGCTTCTGAGGGCTTTTACACCACTGGGTCGAACGAGGACGGCTTCGAACCTGATACGCTTTTTGAAAGCTATCATCACCGGGCCCGGGCTTCTATCTCTAGTCGAGCGCTGTTGGCGGGCTTCTTGATGCTGTGGTTGAAGCGTTGCGTGGTACCTACACGGCCACATGAAGTCATTATTGCCGACGTGGTGTATCCAGCAGTGCTCCTGGCCCATGGCCGTCCTATAGCCCTCCTTCCGGCCGTGGCGGCTGGCATTCAGAGCGGGTTGCGGGCGCTAGCCAAGAGACTATGCGAGGCTCCAAGGACTGTCGACTCTCAAGGCAAGCCGTATGTCGATTCAGAGGGAAACCCGACGGCAAGGCGCCCCAACCCCCGAATGGAGTTGCCTTACACGTATCTCATGGCCTGGTACGTGATGCATTGCCCTTCTCTGATGACAACGGCGCGTGGGAGTAAGAGTCCTGTCCCTTTTGTGAGGCGGCTGGAAGACTCGGATTGGAGTGACACCTATATATATTATATTCGGAGACGTCTCTCAAATGCCGCCAATTACCAGCTCAACCGCTGCTTCCCTGGAATTCCTGGTGCATCCTTTGGTGAGCAATTCACTGATTCTATAGGTCGGGATGACCTCACCCACTGTCTGCGGGAGTCTTCCGGTGGTTGATCAATATACGACCAGGATATGTGCTGTTTCGCCAAGGGACTTCCTGCATTATCGAACCATATATGCCAAGTCGTTTTGCCCGACAGTTTGGCTATGCTCAGCTTTATGTCGGCAATCCGAATACACAACTTGCCTTCAATGGGAATTTGTGCGAAGGTGCTCGAGCCTGGTATTATAGCGTGGCTGGGGGGACAGAGGCAACTTTTCGTTTGCCCGTCGAGGAGCCGAAGAACCTTACCAGCTTCACTTTCTGCATCTGGTATTCTCGGGTAAACCAGTCACCGGATTTTGCTCCTGGGTATACGGGTATTGAGGGCATTAATGCCTATCTCAAAACACAGTCGGAGTCTGGCAAAGGCTCGCACATGATCACCCAGTATTTAAAGTCCAGAAAGAGCTGGAGAGAGCATCTCAGAGAGAAGCCGAGGGAGGCTCAAGAGAGGAGCCCCGAGTAACCCGGAGTAGAACCAAGCTAGGGCCAGGAGGGGCCTTCTACCACCAAGGCTCGAGAATTGGTGGTGAGCGTTGTCGGGGTCCTACCTCAACTGCTGGTCCTGTTTCGAAGAGGGCTCGGAGGGAATTAGCAACAGAAGTCTCTCCCTCGGAAGGCATTTCTGCTGGAGTTGAGGATTGTCCTGAAGACCTCTTTATCATGGTTGAGGAACCGCCAGAGGATAAAAATCTCCCCAGTTTAATCCGTGCTCCTAGGTCGCACCGAGGGACCTGTAAGATTGCGGGAGAGGGGGAATTGGTTGACAAACTCACTATAGCTGACGAGGAAGTACAGCTCGTGGGAGGGAATGTCCAATTCCAGGGTTCTCAGCTCGGCCTGAGCCTTCTTCTGCTCGTGAAGGGAGAGATAAGGCACAGCGGTCAGGGCCTCCTAGTGTCTCATCTCCAGCGCTCGGATAATCGACCCTAGTCCTACCATTGGGGTGATTGGTGGCAAGGCTCCGGTCACCGAGGACCTTTGCGTTGAACTGTCGTCTTCCGCGTCTGATACGGAAGCGACTTTGGAGATAAAGTTGACTACGGCCATGAACCGCCGGCTATAATCCCTGCTGAAGGTATAACTTCTTCGCCTGTCGAGGTGATGGAAACAGAGTTGACCCAGCCCAAGGGGATTGAGGCTTCGGCCGCTGAGATAACCTCGGAGGGGGCAGCTGTTGAAGTTGGGGAGCCTTCCCCTTTGCCAGGAGGGGAAACAACCATTGAGGCTGAGGAGGCTCTCACTCCGCCGGTGGAGAAGGCTACTGCTGAAGCTGGGGAGACCCCCATTCTACAGGACTCGACGCCTCCGGACCTCGAACCTAGTAAGGCAGCTCTGACTGGGGGGGCTCAGGTGGGGAGTCTGACGATCAGCACCCTTCCAGAAGGCCACACAGCTCAATCCTCGGTGGAAGTTTCTGAAGAGGTTGTGCTTACAGCTCCTTCCTTGGTCGTGGAAGCTCCTGTAGAGGCAGCGCTCCAGGAAGCGCCAGTGGGTAATCTTGTTCTTGCCACATCGACGGCTGGCACGGCTCTTGTGCGAGAAGACCCGCCCTATATCCCTTATCCCGTGACAGAAAAAGGGTCGGGAAGCTTCTTAGGTGGTGAAGACATGGGGGAGCTGGCACGTCAGATGGTGCAACAATTCTTCACCTCGATGGGATCATGTATTGATCTCATCTTCCGTGGACACAGCACCTTCCAGTTCGCCCAGAGGCTTCTTGAAAATATGGCCGTGAGCGTCGAATTGGCGGGAGGCCCTTCACTTGCCAGGGCATGCCTGCGGGTGGTAGAGCAACTTGGAGATAACCTGCGGGAGCTGGAATCTTTGGAAGATGCAGGTTCTTCCGGCGAGGCCCAGGCCATCCTGACTAGGCTCCTAGCTGCTCAGGAACGGGAGCGACAGGAGGCGGAGGCGCGGATCACTGCCGAGATCCGTGACCTTGAATATTCCAAGGCTGAATTTCAAAAATTAGCCGGAGATTCGAGGGAATCTGAGCTCAGTGTGCAGAGCACGGAGCAGGTCATCCTCAGAACTCGGGACATTATTGCCAAGGCGGAAGCTGTTCTTGCACTAAATGAGGAGAAACTTGTCTCCTCAAAAAGGAGCTTGAGAAGCAACGGGCTGCTACGGCGCGAGCTGAAGAGAGTCTGTCTCTGCAATCTTCTAGGGTGGAATCTCTGCGGATGCAGCTGTCTGCCAGAAGTTTCTTATCTGAGGCGGAGCTGCGGGACCGGGCTATCATGGAGGCTGAGAGGACGCGCCAGCATGAGATTCACCGCCTTAGGGAACAAATCCGTTCCTTGGTGAACCAGGACATTTAGCCTTCTTTTTTTTTTTTTTTTTTTTTTTCTGTAAAGAAAAGGGACACTCTATTAAGAGTGTTTGTATCCACTTCTATCATTTTTTGTATAATAGAAGTTTTCTTTAAAGCTTTTGTCCCAATTTCTTTGTCTTGTTGTGGATGAGTCCAACTCTTGATCACCAGTCGTGATTACTGAACTTAGGTAGGACTAAGTTCTTTTAATGAGACGCGGTCTTGGCGAGACGCGGCTTAATCCCGTTAAATGAGACGTGGCATCAATCTATGGGGACTTAGATTTCACCAAGTCTTTTTGACGAGACGCAGCGGCGATCACAGGGTGAGACGCGGTCGTCAGTCTACCGGAACTTAGATTTTACTAAGTCCTTTTACTGAGACGCAGCGTCAATCATAAAGTGAGACGCGGTCATCATTTCATAAGAACTTAGATTCTACTAAGTCCTTTTGATGAGACGCGGCGTCAATCACAATCGGAACGCGGTCTTCTTGATGAGACGCAGCATAGAGTGAAAACGCGGCCTCCGAACGCATCGTCAATCACAGGGTGAGACGCGGTTCTTAGTTCATGAGAACTTAGGCAGGACTAAGTCCTTTTGACAAGACGCAGCATCAATCCATAGGGACGCGCCATCATTGTTTCATGAGACGCGGCATTCGTTCAGGGAGACGCGGCTCTGAATAACGCGGATCTGCTTCTGCGAAGAAGGAAGCGGATCAGGCAGACGCGGGAGACGCAGCCTTGTGCCTTTCCCTTAATTCTGAGGGGACGCGACTTTGACTCGCGCAGGCATCTTTCTGGGACGCGGATGGGTGGATAGTTCTTCAATCCGCGTCTGGGTGTAAACTCCCAGGCGTTACATACAGCCTGTCATAGGGATTTGGTGTGATCTTTAAACGTCAGATGCGGATTTTTCGCTTGTTTCCCGAAGCAGTTGTCCACGCGTCGGCTGCTGATTGGGCTTGAGTATGATTCTCTTAAATGAGAAACCAGTGCGGGCGGTTGGAGATCAGCGCCAGCGGCGGTTCTCGAAGCAGCGTTACACGCGTCCGGCCTTTATTGGATCTTGGCAGTTGTGCAGTTATTAATGCCGGCGGTTCAGATTACGGGCCATTAACCGCTGTTATCAGGAGCTGCCTATAAATAGGGCACCCTTCTCCCTTCAATCCTGCCTTTGGACTATTTTGTTTTTTGAGAGAGCGCTTTGAGAACTTTCATCTTCCTCAGACAATTGTCTCCATGGATGAGGATGGTTCTGAAGATGACCCAGGGCTTTTAAGCCCCTGTTTGGTCTCTTTAGGAGAAAACACCTCTTTGCCCTGTGACCGCGTTTGCGTCCTGGTGCAGAGATTACAACTCTTGACAGAGGTCTCTACGGGTATGCAGTTCGTTTCACCATGACATTTTAGATTCACCATGGCCTGTACCTTGGCTTCATGTCATCTGGACCCCCTCATGAAGTCTGCATTGGTGCACTCCTTCTGGAATTTGTACCATGGACCTGAACTTCTCCGGACGCGCGTGCAGGAATCTTTGGCCCTTGGTGTTGGCGCGTTTTATGGCTTGTGCCTAGCGCGTTTCATGGCCAATGCCTTGACGAATTCCAAAAAAGGTTTCAGACCCGCACCTTGCAACTTCTGTTCATGGAGATGGCAATTTTCGGCGTCTGTGCCTTTTCGGCGTTTGTGCTCTTTGACCTAGGCACAGAATGGGGACCGCGTTTGATTCGCGTTTGTCTCTGCTGACGCAACAGTTTGGCTTGCTGCGCGTGTCATTCCTGCGTCTTGGTAGACTGCATGGATCATTCCCGCATTTGGCTGACTGCGTGGATCATTCCCGCGTTTGCCTCTGCTGACTTAGTTTTTCTCTGTTTACACTAAGCTGCAGATTGTTTCTAATTCTCTCTTTTTGTTCCTTGCAGGCTTGCTGGGCCCTTGGAAGAATACTTCGGTCGGCGAACTCGTTCAACCTTCACCTATGAGAGAATATATTATGGTCCTCGTCACCTATAAGAGAGTATATTACATCTCTGACGAGGACCCAACCCATCGCCAAGGTCTCTTCAGATCTGGTGCAAGAGACGGATAGGCGGAGTACCACCGGCGGGTGGTCCGGCGGTTGCGGCGGCGGATGAGATCCTCTTCCTCTCCCACTCCAGAAGTCACATCAAGGACACTCGTTGGATGGCCTGGGGAAAGGGATGGTGATGAAACCCCAGAAGTGACATCGAGGACAGTTAAAGTCCGTTGAGTCTTCTGCTGGGGGAAGGATCAATTCTTGAAGGAAGAGTTGCCGGACTTTTTGCTGCCGCCGGACTAAGTGGAGGGTGGCATCCTTTGTGATGACTCCGAACTTCTGCTCTCACCCCAAGAGTGACTCCATGTTTGTTGGATAGTCTACTAGGGAACGAGACGCGCCTGAATGAAGGGTTGCAGGACTTCTATTTGCCACTGGACCTCAAGAACACCATTGCTCTTGGCTTGGTCAGCTAGGGCGCTTTCGAAGTTGGCGTCACGCATCAAAGCGCAACCGGCTCCAATTGTGCACCTGGGATCAGATGCAGTTTCATTCAAGGAGTGAGTACGGCCTCAGAGAGAGAGAGGGACTTCTTTGTACTCCTTAATTGTAACACTCAATCTTATTGTATAAGAGAGCGTTTTGTATCACTTTCATGTGTTTGGATATGAATAAAGTGACACTTTTCTTTTTTGCTTCTTTCTGTTGTCTTGAACGTTTTGTTTTAGAAGCCAAAGAATAATTTTGGTGGACCCCCACTTATAAAGAAAGTGACGAGTGGAGCGCGTACCCCCAGAGAAGGTGAACTTTTATCAAGGATTTGGGATTAACTTGATTTAAGATCAGCTGGGGTTTTTGATGGAAGCATTGTTTATTGGTGTAATGTTACCACAACGCCTCCAGAATGAATTTGATACTCGGTTGGGGAGAATATCAAATGAAACTAGACTCGTGGGAATCTAGTAAGATTTTTACCGTTAGAGGGTGTGATATTAACTTAACGGTTTAGAAGTAGTCTTGTCAAAGTGTATATTAACTTGACAAGGATGTGAGTTAGAGGTGTGATATTAACCTAACTCATCAGCATCTCAGTTTTTATTTGGGAAACTGAGGGTGTCACTGTCATAGGTGTGATGTTTAACTTAACAGTGATAGAAATGCTAGAGGTGTAATGTTGAACTTGGCATTAGTCGTCTCGGCTCAAAGAAGTCGAGGAAAGGTCATAGCCATAGGTGTATTGTTGAACTTAACAATGACTCGGATGCTAGAAGTGTAGTGTTAACTGCATCGTCCATTTCAGCTTCGATATGAAGTCTGAAGAAAGGGACTATCAGAGGTGTGATATTAACTTGACAGGCACTCGATGTACTGCTTAGAGGTGTAATGTTAACTTAAACAGTAGTTTGTCAGAGGTGTGATATTAACTTGACAAGGATTTGCTTGCGATAGGAGCAATTTGAGGACCTGTC
>JAVJIF010006733.1:0-53045 GCA_038442645.1 Agave tequilana
AAGAAATAAAAAAGAAGAAAGAAAAACTTACTTGAGTTGGAGAAAATAATGAAAACCTAATACTTTTCTACCGTTTTTCGGCGGAGTTTGAACGTGATGAACCTTGGATCGAACTCAGTCCGGTGTGCATTAGGTCATCAAGCTTGGGCAAGCATGAGTTGATACGCCTCGAGGAGGAGAACATCGCCATGGAATATCGTTGGAACCCCGATCTTCGGTATACTATGGTCGGTAATCGCTTGCATGCTCATCACCAATCACAGAGATGAAAAGAGAAAAAGAAATAGAAAACAAGAATAAAAGTAAAACATAGAAATAAGAAACAAACAAAATAATACCTTTATTGCTTTAATCCATGGCAGAGAAGAG
The DNA here is from genome assembly GCA_038442645.1 of Agave tequilana. NCBI lineage: Eukaryota > Viridiplantae > Streptophyta > Magnoliopsida > Asparagales > Asparagaceae > Agave > Agave tequilana. The sequence continues at coordinate 370 of JAVJIF010006733.1, forward strand.
AAGATACATCAGTGTCACCTCAATATAATCATCTCTCTCTCTCTTAAAATAAAAAGAAAAGAAAATCTAACTACAAAGGAAGAAACCCTAGAAAAAAACCTAACTTTGGCCCTTGGCTCGCCTCTGGATGCTCTGTATGTTGCAATGCAGGTGCTATTTATAGATGCAGAATGCCACAGAGTCCGGACGAATCTGGCCACAAAATTGGAATCCGGATAAGGTCAAATTGCCGCGGATCCGCGGCTTTTGCCGCGGTTCCGCGGCAATTCTAGTGGCTTCTGGCCACGCGCTTTGGCGCGTGGCCTCTCCTGGTCCGTCCATGGGGGCGCCTGCTTCTAGAATTGTAATCCTGGCCTTTTAAATCTGGATTTTCGAGGTAACTTGGTAATCAAGTTACCCTTAATCCAGATTTCTTCAAATCTTCTCTCCGCGAATTTCTTCTTTATCTTGGCCTTTTAATCTGATCCTGCAGGTGTTTAGGGTTGGATAGAAGTCTACCCTTCCCTAATCTCTGATAATTGCAACTCTACCCTGTATATTTGCACTTTGACACTGATATTTGCATTTTGACTCTTGGGCTTCAAATATGGGCTTTTGGGCTTCATTGGGCTTTATTTATTATTAAATTGATACTTCGAGGCCTGCACACAATAAATTACAAATTATTAATAAATGTGCAGAATAATATGAATAAATGTGCGAATGCGATGGTATATATGATGATAATTATGCACTTTTGACTACCAATCACACTCCCACACTTATCTTTTGCTCGTCCTCGAGTAAAAACAAAGAAAAGAAAAAGTAAATCTAAACCTAACTCACTTTCGTAGGAATCACGATTGCACTTAGCACGTGCAACAAGCCGTTAAACCTCCCCGGCAACGGCGCCAATTTGTGACTGATTTTTCCTGCACACAAAAATAAGGATATTAAATTTAGAAATAGTAGTGTGAGGTTCAGTTCTAATCCGCGGTAGCAAGGCTATGCGGGTCGTGATCCTCAAGGAGGACTGCGATAGAAGCGTTAAGCAAGTTAATCTCTAAAATTTATCTTTTTTTTAGTTAATTGTCACGATGGTATTTACAATGGGTGGTATTTACAATGGATCGAAGAAAAGGAATATGGAGAGATATGGATTTAATCTACAAAAAAAAATAAAAAGAAGAAAAGAAAACTTACTTGAGTTGGAGAAAATAAGTGAAAACCTAATACTTTCTACCGTTTTTCGGAGGCGTTGAACGTATGAACCTTGGGATCGAACTCAGTCCGTTGTCGCATTAGGTCATCAAGCCTTGGGCAAGCATGAGTTGATACGCCTCGAGGAGGAGAACATCGCCAGGGAATATCGTTGGAACCCCGATCTTCGGTATACTTATGGTCGGTAATCGCTTGCATGCTCATCACCAATCACAGAGATGAAAAGAGAAAAAGAAATAGAAAACAAGAATAAAATAAAACATAGAAAATAAGAAACAAAACAAAATAATACCTTATTGCTTTAACCATGGCAGAGAAGAGAAGATACATCAGTGTCACCCTCAATATAATCATCTCTCTCTCTCTTTAAAATAAAAGAAAGAAAATCTAACTACAAAGGAAGAAACCCTAGAAAAAACCTAACTTTGGCCCTTGGCTCGCCTCTGGACGCTCTGTATGTTGCAATGCAGGTGCTATTTATAGATGCAGAATGCCACAGAGTCCGGGACAAATCTGGCCACAAAATTTGGAATCCGGGATAAGGTCAAATTGCCGCGGATCCGCGGCTTTTGCCGCGGTTCCGCGGCATCTATGGCTTCTGGCCACGCGCTTTGGCGCGTGGCCTCTCCTGGTCCGTCCATGGGGGCGCCTGCTTCTAGAATTGTAATCCTGGCCTTTTAAATCTGGATTTTCGAGGTAACTTGGTAATCAAGTTACCCTAATCCAGATTTCTTCAAATCTTCTCTCCGCGAATTTCTTCTTTATCTTGGCCTTTTAATCTGATCTGCAGGTGTTTAGGGTTGGATAGAAGTCTACCCTTCCCTAATCTCTGATAATTGCAACTCTAGCCCTTGTATATTTGCACTTTGACACTTGATATTTGCATTTTGGACTCTTGGGCTTCAATATGGGCTTTTGGGCTTCATTGGGCTTATTTATTAATAAATTGATAATTCGAGGCCTGCACACAATAAATTACAAATATTAATAAATGTGCAGAATAATATGAATAAATGTGCGAATGCGATGGTTATATGATGATAATTATGCACTTTGACTACAATCAGGGGAAGTCTGAGGGAAAATGACTGTCAGAGGTTTAATATTGAACTTGGCAGCAACTTAATCACTGTTAAAAGTGTAATGTTAAACTTAAGGGTAATTTGTCAGAGGTGTGGTATTAACTTGACAAAAATTAGCTCGTGATGGGAGCAATGGGGACCTGTCGTCTACTGATGAGAAGTGACAAGTAGAATTTAAAATGTCAGAGGTGTAATTTTAACTTGACAGTGATTGATTTTCGATATAAGCAATTTTGAAGACTTATCATTCTATTGATGAGAATTGACAAGTAAAGTTTGAAGTGTTAGAGGTGTAGTGTAACTTGACAAATTTGAATGCTTACTACTCCATATAGAGTTGAGACAAGTAAGATTTGTACTTGCTAGGAGTATTGAAATTTTCATCGCAAGAGGTATAATGTTACATAGTAATGACTGTATTTTGTAGACCTACCATTCTGTGTATGAGAATTGTAAGGGATTTTGGAGGAGAGAGTGGGACCAAGTCCACTTAGGATTTTTAGCAAACCCTCAGCTATCAACGGATTTGGTGGTGCCCTTACCACTACCATTTGAGTTGGGCTTGCCATGCTATTCCCCTCAACATGATGAGTTGTCGAAGAGTTATGTTGGCTTAAAAGCCAACATTTCCTCTGTCCTTAGTCGTCGGAGGCATCGGACGTAATGAAGGGAGCAATATTAAAGCCCAAGTTTCGTCTTCTGTTTCTTTCTCAATATTTACATCATGCATCATGGTGGAGTCAATGCCCGATTAGCTTGTCACCGATCTATCGTGATGTGACCTAGTAAGGAAAGAAACTTTTCTTCGTCTGAAGCTTTGATCAAAGGTGTAATATTAACTTGATCAGAGGAAAAGTACTAGTAAGGATAGTACTTCTTCAGAATCTGCCATTGATCGGCATCATGAGTATATCACCATTTGAAGTTATGAGGCGGTATGCTCCATTTGAGTAGACTGACTCTACTACAAATGGTCCTTCCCATTTGGGCTGAAATTTTTCTTTTGTCTTATGTGTCATCACCATAGGTCTTCTCACGGCTAAGACAAGGTCACCTTTCTTGAAAGTTTCACGCCTTAACTTTCATGTTGAAGGCTCTGGTAATCCGAGCTTGGTAGAGCTCGATTTGTTATTGGGCCTGCAGACGTTTATCATCTAAGGCTTCCAGTTCTTGGAGTCGCAGTGATGCTTCTCCTCCTTTGTCATCTCTGTTGTTAAGACGACGCGTAGAGATGGAATTTGGATTTCTAGTGGAAGCACGGCTTCACACCCATATACCAAAGAAAATGGCGTAGCTTTAGTTGGGGTTCGAACAATTGTGCGATAGGCCCATAAGCATTCACCTAACTTGTCGTCTCAGTCACGCTGACTTTTTGAGACGAATTCTTGAGAAGCTTGCCAATGGTCTTGTTGAAAGCTTCTGCGAGACCATTAGCGGCGGGGTAGTATGCCGTGGAAGACACACTCTGCATTCTGAACTTAGTGCAGAACCTCTGGAAAGCCTGACTGACGAACTGGGGTCCATTGTCATGGACGATTCACCGAGGTACGCCAAAACGGTAGATGACATGATGTTTAACGAATTTGATCACATCAGATGACTTTACCTCCTTCAAAGGAATGGCCTCAGCCCATTTAGAGAAGTAATCGGTTATGGCTAAAATGAACCGATGTCCTTTTGATGATGGTGGGCTGATAGGGCCAACTACGTCCATGCCCCACATCTCAAATGGCCAGGTAGAAGTTGTAGAGTGGAGGTATCCTGGTGCTTGATAGATAAAATCACCATGCACTTGGTAGGCGTGACATCTTTTGGCATAAGTGATAGCGTCAGTGATCATCTTAGGCCAATAATATCCCAACCTTTGGAGTCGATCCCCAAGTTTTGGGTCAGGTTGATGGGCTCCGCACATGCTGTCATGGGCTTCTTTCAATACCTCCTGTGCCTTTTTTTGTGATAGGCAGTGAAGCAAGATCCCGTCATGCGATCGACGATATAGTGTTCGCATGATCGCATTATAGTAGAATTTGGGGGCTTTCCTTCTAATGGCAGGCGCTTCTTTGGTATCATCAGGCATAATGTCGTACAAGACATAATTAATGTAAGGGAATCGCCAGTCTCTAGGCTCTGGGCTAGTTGACAACTCAAGAGCTTCTTTGACTTGACAATCTCCTGTCGGCCTCTGGTAATCCTCAGAAGTGATTCTTGGGTACACAGGTCGTGGCTGTGGACAAGTATTTTCTCTACTACTCTAACTAGAAGGGCTAATGAGGCAGCGAGAGACGCCAGTGCATCTGCATGCGCATTTTGCTGGCGGGGTACATGGTCGATATAAAAGTTTATGACCTCTCGGCTATGTGGATAGTTGCGTTGTAATAGGGAACTAGATCTTCATGTCTAACTTCGTACTCCCCGCGAACTTGGTTGAAGATAAGTTTAGAGTCACCATATGCCTCGAGATTTTTAACGCCAATCTTATCGGCGAGTTATATTCCAATCATAAGGGCATTGTACTTCGCTACATTGTTAGAATAAGGCTCAGTTAATAAGACGGCTCGAGGAATCACATAGTTCTGTGGGGAGACGAGTACTACTCCTACTCCTGCTATGATTTGTCCTTTCGGGCCTGTTCTTGATGCACCGTCAAAGAAAAGTTATCACACTTGTCTTTCAAAAGATGTCTGGGTCAGGCAGACTTCAGCAACCTCGTCTGGGAGGTCCTCGTAAAGTTCGGTTGCCCTCGGATCTGGATGCTCAGCCAGGAAGTCCGCCACCGCTTGTCCCTTTACAGCTTTCTGTGGTAAAAAAACGCATTTTATATTAGGATAGCAGTATGGCCCATTTTGCCAACCGGCCGTTTAATGACGATGGCTTTGTCATGAGTAGCCTCAAAGGGTTAACCTTTGATATGATGTTATAGTTTGGCCTACCAATAGTGTCGCATTTTCTGAACAGCGAACACCAATGCCAAACATTCCTTCTCGATCGGGTTGTATCGATGTTCGGCCCCGATCATGGTTCTACTCAAGTAATAGATTGCTTGCTCGTGTCCTTGATCATTGTTCTGGGCTAGTAAAGCTCCTAAAGCATGATCCATTGCTCGGACGTATATCAGGAAAGGTTTTCCGGACATTGGAGCTGCAAGGACTGGTGGTTGTGTGAGGTATTGTTTAATTTTCTCAAACGCTTGCTGGCAAGCATTGTCCCAAATGAACGAGACACCCTTTTTCATTAATTTGGTAAAGGGTTGGCATCTTTCGGAGAGATTTGAGATGAACCTTCGGTGTATGCCAATCGTCCTTGCAATCCCCTGAGTTCTCTGAGATTCTGTGGAGGTTGCATCTCCGAATGGTGCGAACCTTTTCCGGGTCCAAATGAATTCCTGTGGAAGTTACCACAAACCCTAAGAATTTGCCACTGGCCACCCCCAGGAAGGATTTGGTGGGGTTCATCTTCAATTGATGGGTCTGCATGATGTCAAAGATAGCCTTTAAATCGGCTATGTGATCACCTTTGGCGCGGCTTTTTACTGCAATGTCGTCAACATAGCATTCCACTGTTTTGCGCATGTGTTCACGAAAAATGGCATTCATGACCCTCTGATATGTCGCCGCCGTCTTCTTTAGTCCGAAGGGCATGATGGTGTAGCAGTATACCCCCAGTGGTGTCCTGAAAGAGGTATGCTTTTCATCATCAGGATACATTTTGATTTGGTTATATCTTGAGAATCCATCCATGAAGGATATTCGCTCGAATCTACACGTATTGTCAATCATGACATCCCTGATTGGAAGTGGTAATTCGTCCTTGGGACAGGCCTCGCTTAGATCACGAAAATTAATGAAGATCCAGATCTTTCCGTTCTTTTTGGCAACGAGGACGATATGGCTACCAATCAGGATGTTGTTCTTCCCTAATGAAGTCAGAGCCTATAAGTTTTTTGACTTCTGACTGAATTGCCTCCATTACTTCTGGATGGAACCGTCGCTGCTGTTGTTTGACTGGCTTTACATCCGAATTAATGTTGAGGCGATGCATAACCACTTGAGGATTAAGTCCTGGCATGTCCTCGTAATTTCAGGCAAAAACATCTATATATTCTCGCACAAGAGATATTAAATCTTCTTTCTCAGAAGGCTACAAGCTTTCGCTTATAAAGATGGGCTTAGGATTAGCCTCATCTCCTAGGTTAATTTGAATAACTTTATCCTCCATGGGTGGCTCGCACTGTTCAAAGCGAGTATCCCAAAGAGCATTTAAGTGTTTGATCCAATGATCTATATCAGATTGGATCATTTCTTCATCTCTGTCTTCTAGGTGGCTTGTTAAAACCATATACATTAAAATTTCTCTGAAGATGTTGCCGACACTAACATCTGACTCCCACGATGACGTGCCCGATGAGTAATTATGGCATAATGACTCTTCAGACTCAGAGGCTGATGGGATCAGAGTTGATACATACCCTAACCCCCTGCGAGTCCGATGATAATAATCAGTTTGGCACAAAAGATCGGAGTAGTATTCTCCTTCCTTTGTCGAAGTTCAACCCTGGACCGTTTGTCAGATCATACCTCATGCTTTCCATCATTCTGAGTGCATTTGGCTCATAATGACCGAACTGAGGGGGTTCCTTCTCGCTTTCTGATTCTTCACGAGACATCGGTTCGGATTTGATTTGTCTGAAAAGAATTAGTTTTAGGCCTTTCCGTCTTACTGGAACCATGAATATTGATTCTTGCGCATCACCGACATCTTGGTACGTTTCGAAGGATGACTTCACTGGTACATGTAATGATGTCAAAGCATCCATTGCCGACCAGGCGTCATCATCCACTTCAGTACTAGTGTCTGACGGCACTGAATCAGAAGCGAACACAGAAAAATAAGCTAAATCTAATTCTTCATTAATATACTATCCGCCTACATCATTGGCGGTGTTATCAACGTTGAGCTTATTAATGCTCGTTACAAGTGGATCTAGTTCCCACATGCACTCTTCTTTCTCTGGCTCGGTGTCAGCTTTATTATCAGAGTCCGGCTCCTCTGGTTGCGGGATCTCGTTCGTTTCCACAGAGTCCTGGTACTGGAGAGAGTCTGTAAAATAGTTCTCGACTCCCTTAAATGGATGCCTTTCGGCAATCAACGTTCGTACCTTTCCACTCCCGTCGATGTATTTCATGACTTGATGGAGAGTGGAGGGAACGATGGAATTACGATGAATTCATGGTCGTCCCAACAGCAAATTGTATGAGGTGTCGGCATTAATCACGTAGCATGTCACTTCCGACTTTAAATCCCCAATCTGACATTTGAGCTTGATCTTCCCCATTGGGCGGGTACCATTGGCATTGAACCCATAAATGGTCGTCTGGGTAGCGCTCAACTGGTGGGTAGGAACCCCTAAATGTTGCATGACCCGGCGAGGCATAATGCTCAGTACAGACCCTGGATCTACCTGAATACGGCTTACTTCAGATGATCCGATGTACCCTGTGAAGTATAAGGGTCGATCATGTTTTCCTTTAACCTGCATATCATTTGCCGTGAAAGTGATGCAGGGAGCATTTTGGGATGCATGGAGGCAATCCTCTACATCTTCCTCCCGTGGTTCAACCGGCACGTGGGTCATGAAAACCTCAGCGTCAGCTAGAGCCTCTCTCAAAGCCTCTCTGGTTGATTTTGATAACCTTAGGAGTTCGTAAAGAGAAATTCGGGTCGGGATATTGACCAGTTGAGTCAGGACGTCAAAGCAGTAAGGTGTTGTGGATCCTTTCGTGATGTCTTTTGAGAGGGCTTTAGAAAACCGTAGCTCTTTCTGTCTCTCCACGGTTGTTTTGTGGAGGGCTTGGCTGACTCTGTAGCGGATTTTGAAGGGATTGTCGCCACTTCGTCATACTTTTTTAAATATAACTGGCCCGAACGAGTTTCTGCCACAAGTTGGTTGGGTTCTGCAATGAGAACTATTGTTTCCTCTTCTGAATCAGTCAGTGAGGGAACATCGATTTCTGCTTCGCGGGAAGAAACACACACCACATTGCAGGACGAAGCCTTTGCCTTGCCTTTGGACCTTCTGCTGGTAACAGTGGTCCATTGCTGGCCATCCATAAGGTCAGGATGAACCCACATAATTTCCCACTGAGGTGTGGGGACAGGTACAAGACCCTTCTCTTGCTGATGGTGAGGGTCTATGTTGATCATTCTTAGTTTCCCTTTCGGGATGGGGACTACTCCAAAGGGTGTTAGAGGTTGTCTTCCAAACTGGAGGAATGTTGTCATATTAGCCGTCACTTGCTTCTGCTCTGGACGATTAGTATCTCTGTGTCAATCAGAGCCTGAAGGATATCTTTGAAGACATAACAGCTCTTGGTGGGGTATCCCAGCATCCTATGATACGGGCAGTAGTTGGGATTATCGGTTATACCGACTTCTTCAGGGCGTCTAGCTTCGGGAAGCTTCAATCTGTTGCTCTTGTTAAGTAATTTGAACGAGTCAACATGTTTGTCCTTGAAGGAATACTGCTTGCTGACGCGCGGCTGACTTGAAGAGCCACCTCTCTTGATCGGTTGCGGTTTGATAGGGGATTTGGTCTCTGTCGCCAAGTTATCCTTCCTTTTTGTTTGAAGGGACGCGTCTGGCGCACGCCTTGTCGACCTTTCGGGTCTGGGTTTGTTTTCTTCTGCCTTAATTTGGGTGACAATTTCTTCTGCCTGTTCACCTTGCTGGATCAATTTCTTCCAAGTGCGGCTTTTAGCAACTCCTATTTGGGCGAGGAGTGAAGTTTGTAGATTGTGGCGGCATGTTTCCACTAGGGTGACCTGGGTCATACCGCTTGGATATCGGTGTGCTGTATTTCAAAATCTATCTACAAATAATTTGACGGACTCTCTGTTTCGCTGCTTTGTAGCCAAAAGAGTAGGCATTGTGACCTCTGAGTCGTCTTCTAAGAAGCGTGTCAGGAAGAGCTTCTCCAAGTCGCTCCAATTTTTAATGGAGCCTTTCAGGAGCTTCATGAACCATTCAAAGGCGAGCTCTTTTAGGGTGCCGATGAACAAACGTGCCAGGATGGCATTATTATCTACCACGTTCCCCGTCTGAGACTTAAAATAGTAGATATGTTGGTTCGGTGACCCTTTGCCGTCAAATGCTTTGGGGGTCAGAGCTTTGAACTTGGGAGGGTATGGAACAAGGTCCCACTCGGCTGGATATGGCCGGACTATTCCTGCTTCTTGAAGGCCTTTACAATTAGTAAGGGCCTCGAGACGTTGCTCTAATTGATTCATTTTTTAGAATGAACCCCTCCAGGTCTCGGTTGTCTTTTTCCCGAGATGAGGATTTAGACAAGCCAGAAGCAGATTGCTCTTTCTCCTCAATATGTACAGAAGATGAGTTTTCTCCTTCTTTTCATTTGCCTTTAGACTTTTTAGAGGAAGCTTTATCTGTTGACTTCCTTTTATCTTCAAGCAATTGTGCCAGCATTTGCTTAAGGGTATCGATAGATTCTTATTGAGCACGAATCATCTCGAATTGTTCCTTCTGGACCTGGGCTTGCTGCTCCAAGCGCCTGGCTGTCTCCTCAGGAGTATTTGTCATGTATATAAAGGCCTCCTTTTCTATGGAAGAGTTCAAAGTCTGTGATTCTGCAATAGCGGAATGCGAGTCATTTACTTCAATGCCCCGAGCCAGGGCACTGTAATTGAACGGGGGAATTATCCCAGTCCGAGTACGAGTATGTCGGTACACTCCTTCCGGTTCTGTGTCAGACTCGTCGGAGCTGACCACAGGTTGCTTTCTCCTACTCCTGCTTGTCATGTTTATAGTGATTTCAGGGTAGTCAATGTCAAAGAAAGTCCTCCTTCTATGGGAGTGATTTCTTTTAGCTGATCGGGGAGTTAGAGTCAGCTGTCTGAATCTAAACTGCTGGCTTGCACGTGAACTGCAGTGGCACTCAGAGAACATTGTAATAAGCCATTTGCAGTAACACGATGGAGTGATCTGACTAGCACTTCTCTTCCTTGTCAAATAATCCCTTAGATCGGTGGGAGAGGGATCGAAGAGATTAACCTCGGATTGTCGAGGGCTTTTCAACTTGCGAGAGTTCTCCTTGCTTCGCAAAGCTGAGACGCAATGTTCTGAGACGTGGGGCTCATGAACGCAGCTCTTGCGTCGGTACTGAAACGCGAGTCTGACATCTCTGCTGAGAAGAGACGCGGCTCTCGCGTTACCGATTATCACATCTAGGTAAAGATGCTTGAGAAACGCAGGGCTGCTGGGTCCCGCGTTCAGAGGCGCGGGTCTCGTGTCTTTGATAAAGAGCATGGACTTTGCGTTGCTACTTGTGGCGTTTGGGAAGCGGTGCTTCAGAAACACGAGCTTGATGAATCTCATGTTTAGGTTGCCAAAGGCGGACTTCACGTGTCTGACATGGTTCAGAAGAGATGCCAGTCTGAACCTCGCGTCCTACCTCAGTTGTTCCAACTTGTAATTGACGTGCCGCCGCTTCTGTCACCGCTCGGCATTCTGGTTACGTCGTGTGGGTTGAAGGGAACCCCCGGTAACCTGGCGCTGAGAAAGGGGATGAACAGGCTGAACATCAGCAACGTTAACCACGCGGGTCTCCTGGGAGACGTTGGCGCGGGCGTTACGCATAATGCGATTAGCCACGATATCCTTCTCACCAGTCGCATTTGAGAGGATCTCAGAGCGGACTTGAGAGCAAGTCCCTGAAGAGACTTTTCGGTAGACCCGCGCCTCAGGGCTCTTGGAGCCGGAAGAGAGGAACTCTTCATACTTCGCCTAGTCGAACTCCACGACAAGTGATTCGACCGTTTTTCCCATATAGGTGACGTCACCTTGCGCCACAACCTGCTCGTCTGTGGAGAAAGTAGTCCCCAGCGGAGTCGCCATCTCTTGTTTGGTGGAAGAAAGTTCCTTATAAAATTTACTTGAATCAAATGAACGATTACGACGAATTAACACCCGACTACAAGGGAGGGGAGATGTTTAACTTGAATCCCCTTTGTTTAATGCTGGGTTCTTGATGTGACAGTGGAAAGTGAATCTTGTTTTCCGTTAACCGGGTGAACGTCAGGACCTCTTGGGAATCCTCTCTTTAGATGGCAGGCGGAGTAATACAGCTCCTGTCAACCATGAATCTCAAAGAGATTGTAGGCAAAGATTAACTTGTACGCAGTAAGTTGTTTGAAGAGTTGAACTCTCTTTCTTTTCGGTGGAAGTCTTGGTGCTTCTACAGCTCACAAGCGAAATTCTTCTCCAAGAATTATCTGATCAACCGACCCCTTCTCCCTAGCAAACGGGGTTATTTATAGAGGTTTCAGGGGTGATCGTACCCCCTAAAACCACTCTATAATGGGAGTTAACTTCCTCATTATGTGGGCAGTAATTGACCCAATAATAAGGGCAGTTATAACTGAGACGCGGGTTTCGTCCCCCGTGCCTTGGTGCTGAAGCAATACTGAGACGCAGGTTTTGACTCTCACGTCTTGGTGCTGCTAAGACGCGGGTTTCGACCCTCGCGTCTTGATGCTGCAGTGAACGCGAGTTTCGACCCTCGCGCCTAGATGCTGCAGTGATGCTGAGACGCGGGTTTTCGACCCTCGCGTCTTGATGCTGCAGTGAACGCGGGTTTCGACCCTCGCGCCTAGATGCTGCAGTGATGCTGAGACGCGAGTTTCGACCTTCGTGTCTTGATGCTACTATGATGGCTATGATTAGCCCTGCGTCTGGAGTTTGGACTCTGCTTTTTGATGACTTGTCTTTTAGTGATTTTTAGACAGCCTACAATGACCGATTGAATCATATGCATGCTTAAACCCTAAAATAAGATAATATTCTTAAAGGTACATGACGATGACTAATTAATCAATTAATTGCTAATACTAATTAATGGTTTTTCTTATTCTATGCTTAGATTGTCAATGTTGAATTCTGATTATTCTTCTTATTCTACGCTTGGAATGCTTTGATAGTCTAATATTAGGTTTTAGTTGGTGATTATTTCAAATAGAATTTTTTCATCTTATATATCTTACTTGAATTGAATGCAATTCCAAAGTATAATCTAAAGTGAAGTATATTTTAGTATAAGTTCGTAAGTTAGTGGCAGTAGATGATTAGTAAATCTTGTTCTTTAATTCTTTTCAAAATTTAAGTTTCTAATCAAATTCTATCTTTCTCTTTATATTCCTACCTCTAATTCTTAATATAGAATTGTTTTTCTTTTTCAAAAAAGAACCACTTAACCAATTTAGTGTTTAAAATGATACCGAAAGGCTTCCATCGCATCTCTCTCTCTCTCAGGATAGACCTGTATAGCCATTGCTACTATGGTTAAATTGCAAGAATTCAAAGTCCATCACAAATCAGATAAACACTTTCTTAAAATATGTCATTTTATCAATCAAATTTTGGCGTCGTTACTGGAGGAAACAATATTGTTTTTAATTACTAAGTGGTTAATTTTTCTTCTTTATTTTTTGTGCATGTAGATTACAGAAAGTTGGCAACTGCAGAAGTACTTCTACAGTTATTATATTTTCTTGTTAACTTATTCTATGCACTTTTTTAATTTAATTCAATAGTAACTCGTGTTTGTAATTGTTAAAAATAGTTAGACTTTGCATCTTAGGTATCTGTCTAATTTTATTTTAAATTACTGTTGAAGAGTGCTGGAGATAAGGTACATATGCACTGAGGTAAAAACTTGTGTGATTTATATTGCTTTGGTGTTTATTCTTTACTATATACTTACACACTTGCACAAACATGAATTAAGTGCACAACTCATTAAAACAATATTATGTGGGAAAGTCATGACACACCCTTAGCCCACAAACCATCTCATCACTCACTAACCCAATGCTAACTAAAATTTGATAGATGTTGGCCTTAGGGATATCTCGGACTCACTAGGAGATTGACCTAAGGAGGAAGCTGTTAGGTTTGACGTCAAATCGGTGCCTAAGGTTAGGGATTAAGAGGAAAACTTTGAAGAATAGTGGTTTGACATAATTAGGTCCATTGCTCTAGCACGGATACCTCTCACTGATCTTGTCACCTACTTAACCTATTAACTTGTGGTCAGATTGCTGCAATAAACCTCCCGTTGACAGTCTACAGTTAGGAGTCATTTAGGTTTAAGGCCTACCCTAACATAGACTAGATTTTTTCTTTTTTTTTCTTTGTTTTCTTTTGGTTTGATTTGATTCTTGTGTGATATGGATTATAATTTTTCCCATGTAAATGTCAATCCATATTCCACCTGATATTTTTTGACTTGGATTTCACCAACCCGGCATGACATAACTCTAACCAACCAAGTGTGTCGTACTAGGTTTATCCAAATCAACACATGCCCTAACCCCAATATTATGAACATAATTAGAATAATTATCTCTACTCTTTACCGAGTCAATGGAGGATACAACGCCCCTGAGCCATATTGCCAACCACCTTTCCAACAATCATCTTTATGTACTTTTTTTCCCGAATAATTGATAGAAGAATCAATTGACTAGGAAAAGAGGATGGAAGTCTTTCAAGAGATCGAGTAACGAATTCAAAAGCTGGAAGACTTACTGTAACACCCAGTTCCCAGAATACGTACTTAGATACGTATTCAAATTTTTTGATCATATTTTTGATTTACTTTTTGTATTTATTTTTTTTTGAATATTTATGCGATCAATTTGCATTAGATCCGGATACGTTAACTTGGAGTCAGTTCTAGTCTGAACCGTGGACCCAGTCCTAGTATACTGATCAATTTGACCTTTCTAGTAGTTAGATTTGATTGGCTTCAATTTTAAACATTATTTTCTAATATTTTAAATTTTTTATGATTTTCTAAAATTTTCTGAATTAAATTGCAAAAACTTCAAAATCGGTGTCGTCCAGTATCGCTAGTCGATTCCAGGTTTTTTTTAATTTACAAATAGAGTTGCATTTCAAAAATTCACTTTCATATTATTTCTTAGAATCATATTTTCTACCTTAATATATTTTGGAGAATTTTCTGAATTTATCAAAACTCGGCCGGATTTGGTGTCGACCAGTGTCGCTGGTTGATTCCAAGATTTTTTATAATTTGTAAATGAGATTTTATTTCTAAAAACTGACTTCATATTATTTCTCAGGATGATGTTTTCTATCTCTCGGTATTTTTGAGAATTCTTCTGGAACAGTCGATATTTTCCGACATTATTATAGTATTATTATTTTCAGAAATTTTAATTTCTTTTTTTCTTTCTTTCTCCTTTTCTTTCCCCCATCCCTTCACCTGCCGAAACCCACTCCCCTTCATTTAATACCCCTCCCCTCAATCACTCTCTTTCAATCTCTCTTTCCTTTTCCTTTTGTTTTTCTTTTTCTTTTCTTTCTCTCCCCCTCTTCCCTCTCTCCCTTTTTCCTCTTCTTCCTGGAGAGCGCAGCCGTCGCCACCAGCTTGGGCCTGGCGCTGCCCACCTCTGGCATCACCACCCTTATCCTATCCTTTTCCTCTTCAAATTCCACCAATTCCACCACCAATTCCTCCTCCTTCATCCACCATCAACATCATCTTTACCAAAAACTCCATCATCTTCTTCCTCCTTCCAATTTTACCACCACCATCAAAATCACCACTCATACTCCACCACCACAACCCTTCCACCACTACTTCTCCTCTTCCCATCTCCTCTAATTTCACCATCTCCCTCTCCCTCTCCAATTTCAACATCTCTACCAAAAAATCCACCACCATCTTCATTTTCTTCTTCTTTAAATCCACCCCCAAACCACCTCACCACTTTTCACCTCCGATTGGCTGGTGCTACTGCTGGCCACCAGTTGCCGGCAACGCCCCCTGGTGTTGCCTGGCCTACGGCCAGGCCGTGGGCCCCCAGGGGACTGTGTGTGAGCAGAGCAGAGGAGCAGCAACCCCCCTTCTCTCTTTCTCTCTGTTCCTCTCTCTCTCATGTCCTCTCTCTTGTCTGTCTTTCTCTCTCTGTCCATTTCTCTCTACTTGTTTCTCTCTGTAGATCTTTCTCTCTGTAGATCTTTCTCTCTAGCTCTCTTTTTCTCTCTCTAGATCTTTCTCTCTAGATCTCTCTTTCTCTCTCTATACCTTCTCTCTCGATCTCTTTTGCTCTATAACTTTTTTCTCTCATAAATATTTATATATATTTAATATATATATGTTAGTGCACGTGCTCAAGTTTCTGAGTTTCCAGAATTACGACGATTTTTGAAGATTTAGGCGAGTGTCCTCGCCTTGTTATGCGTTCCCCTGCTTCGTCGGGTCAAATTGTATTTTGTCCTGTATTTTTTATTTATATTCATATTTTATATGGGGTTGTGCCTTTGTATTAATATATGGCCGAGTGCCCAGGATTGTACATGTATATGCCTGTAATGAATGTTTGTACTAGGATAATTTATTTCCTGTACATATGTCATGCCATAAATATGCTCTTTACTGCTTCATATCATACATGGCCAACCCTTCGTGGTCGTTTAGCCTTCGGACTCTCTACTCAGCCTCCGGGCTTTACTACTCCATGATAGTCAAGATATTATCACGCTTATATGTTTGCTCATGTGGTACTAACATTGCAGGTACCCTTATACCGACTCTGGGTTTCTGCCTACTCCCGAGCTAGCTACCCAGTTGGTTTTAGGCCTTCCCCCTTTATTAGTTTTGTGATAACTACTGAGGGTGCACCTAGACCCTGAGCATACTCTTGCCCTCGAGCTCTCTCGTCTACTTCCTCAAAAGAGGAGTGCGCTTAAACCGTCAGGTCTCTCATGCTCCGCCTGGTAAGCATACTTAGCGCTCAGCGCTTTATCATCAGATTTGTCTAGGCAGAACTTTGCTGGATTTTAGACTCGCCTTTTAAGCTGAGTCATTCCAGTAGCTCTGTCAAGTATTCTATAGATTAAACATTGTTTGTTTTCCGTGCCTCCAGCTTGCTTAGTCCCGCTTGGATGTTAACTTACTTGCTAATTGCCTGCTGCTAGTTTATCCATTCTTCAATTAAGGTTATGAAGAGTTTAAAATCTTATTTATACTGTTTTCCTGAGACTCCATGATTTTTCAGTATTCGTACTGATCTCTCATATCGGTACTATTTTTCTGTGTCGCTTGACATGCTTTCATTTGATATGCTATCATTTATCATGATGTCTCTTGTCACCTACTTGATATCACCCCCTGTCATGCTATCACCTGACATGCTACTATTTGACACCTGCCCCTGTTATGATATCACTTATTACCTGCCACCTGTCATGTTAACACTTGACCCGTGATTATCACATTTACAGGAATCATGTACCTGTTATCTTGTATTATATATATAGTGACCTGAATTTATAGCACTCATGTACTCTTATTATACATGTACTCTTGTACTCTTGAATTCTTGATCATGTCCTGCTCCTGCTATTCTCGTAAATTGATAATTATATATAAATTATAATAAGACAACTTACACCGGGTCTTAGGAAAACTGATGGGTCCTGATTAGTTCCATGTTTATAGCGATCGTAGGATAGAAGATTCGTGTCCGGGTGTAATATAGTTCCCGAGAAGATTCATATCCGGGAGTAATATAATTCTCGAGAAGATTCGTGTCCGGGTGTAATATAATTCCCAAGATGATTCGTGTACGAGTGTAATATAATTCCCGAGGAGAAAGAATAATAGTGGGTCGTTGTCCCAGGAAGAGGCTGGACCCACTATAAATATGATCCATCAAACTTCATCAGTTTCCAAATAACTTACTCAATAAGTTGTAAGTGGAAGTATGTGGAATGGGACGCATACCAAAGCCTACAATTTAGACGGCCCCAATTATAATAAGATGCTAATATACAATTCATTGTGTTGTTTTGCAACTCAGTTTGCATACGCTCATATTACAGTAACACGGGATAAAGGTATATAGATATGAGTTTTCTTATTTGGATTATTCCTTCGACGTACTAGTCTCATGGAGCCATGACCTAAGCTTGTACGATTGGTTTTGCACACATTCATTTTTATTTGGTTTTATCAGTTTTATCGATTTTATGTCAGTTTAGGAGATAGCTAGTGTTGTCTTATCTGCTTTACTTCCTGCCTTCTTACCTGCTCCTGTATGCATGTGCTCAGACACGGTCTTCAATACATGCTTATGGCTTGAATTTTTTGATTTACATGTGCCTCTCCCTATACGCCACTTGGCATTCGCCACACCAATCGTTAGGGAGTTCTAACTCCCCTGGATTTTCATATCCAAATCCTGAAACTTGGAGCTTGTGGATTCTCCTGCTTGCTGATCAGAGAAGCACAGTAGAACGTGGATCATCGACAGACCGTCCAGAGCCCTATCCTTCGAGGCCCCCTGCTCAGCTATTGAGTTTTTCCTTTGTAATTCGTGAGCGCCTTATGTACAGTTCATTATTGTATATCGCTTTGTATTCTCGCATTTGCGCCTACCTGTATTTAATATTCTTATAATATTGTGTCACATTCTGTGATAACATTATAATTGTATTCATATGTTGGAATGTATAATGCACCACATTCTTCTATATTCTGATTCTTATGTATACTAATGCTTAGCGTATATATGCAAGGGTATTTCCGATCTGCATATATATGTCACAGTAACGTCTCCATACTCAATTTTTCAAGTCCCACCGCAATAAGAAAAACTATTGACTTAGACAAGAGTATGAAAGTATATCCAGTCTATCAATAGGTTAGAAGCAAAATTAAGTAATTGGAGAACTGTTATATGAATGAGGAAACTCTTCCTTATCAATGTTTAACCATCCTTGACACTTCTAGTCATATTGATGAGACCCACGAATTAGGTGTTTCGGAGACTTTGATCCGGATTCAATTTCAACACACCATCTTGAACTTGATCAATCCAAACCTTAGACAAACTGGCAAGTTTTAACTTCAAAGAAATTGAACTTGATTGTGAATGAGAATCCAATCCTCAACTTTGATTCAATTTTAATTTTCAAATTTATGTTGACTCCGGTATCCTTATCCAATTTGGACCGAATTCCCGAGCCGACATTGATTCCTATACCCATAGATCTTGAAATTGAACCACCTATTTTGGATAGTCACATTTTATTGATGATCATGAATGTGAACTTCAATTCTTTGATTTAGAATTAACTATTGAACCAAAACTGACCCTTGAACCTAAACTTGATTTAAGTCATATTTCCGAGTCAATATTAGTTCCCTTTCCTATTATTCTTGAGACAAAATCAACCATTTTACCAACTCATATTCCTTTGTTGGACCAAGTTGTAAACAATTATGACTCCTAGATGATATTTTAAGATTGGTCATATAACCGGAATGATTTTTATGATAGGATCATACATGATCTTATTCAGTCTAGGGGTTGTAAAAATGTACATAAGGAAGAGGTCATCAAAGGTGGGTTCCTTGAAACTTCACATTATTTAGATTGGGTAGAATGCTTGGCCTCATCCGACCACCACCGGAACCACCACCTTGAGGTAATATTTTTTCTTCCCTCTCATTTCTTTCATGCATATATGCATTTAATCATACATTGAAGATAATTCATGAGATAGGTGTAGGGGAGGGTTTCACTAACATAGCTAACATAGTTTAGTTATTAACATAGGTTTTCTCTTTAAAAAATTATTTTGCAAAAAGTATAACTAGTTTTAAAGAATTAAGAATCCAACAAAGTTTGAAATTTTGATGGTAAGATCAATTTGAAAGAATCTATAATTTTTGACTTAAAGATAAAAAAATTAAAAAAATAAACAACATCTAGAATTTATTGAATACACGTATACATAAGTTTTATACTTGGGATGATGATGATAGCTTAACCTGTTTTGAATATTTAGAATAAATAAAAAAAATAAAAAATAGATATATGTAAAATAAACAAATCTAATTATTGATTAGCTAGGTGCTTTGGCTTAAACAAGCCTTGATATTTACGTGAAAGGTAATTAGATAAGTTTTAAAAATATATATAAATATAATATATGTATTAACACATCTAATAATCAATTAGTTAGGTACTAGGGTCTCAAGAAGTCTTGATATTTATACAAAATAAAACTATATGAGTTATACATATTAAAAAAAGAGAGAGAGAAATGCTTAAAAGGCAATGAAGTGGTAATACTTCAAACTTCTAAAAAAAATTTGTGTATATATATATATATTTAAAAAGGTGAAGGTTGACTCAAATATTTTCATGCTAAGACTATTTTCATTTACACAAAAATGCATAGATTAGAAGACTTAGGAAAGACTGGTGTGAAAATATCAAATTTAAATCTCTAAGAAAAGATGATTAGATTTCTTGATTTTATGATTGAACTTGATTATACTTAAACTTGCTGGAAAATTATGAATCTAAGTGCTAGTGACTACTTGGTGTGAAATAGAAAAAAACATTTTTTTATTTTCTTCATTTTTTAGTTATTCTTATTTTTTATTATTCTTTTATCTTAATCTTCTCTTATTTATTATTTCTTTCATTAGATTTTGTAGGTGTAATTCACTGAAAACTCTCACGAGATAAAATTATCCTCTAGGAGAAACTTAGAGGTTTAACGGATTGTTGCATATGCTAAGTGCAACCGTGATTTCTACGAAAGTGGGTTAGGTTAGTTTAGTTTTTTCTTTTGTTTTACTCGAAAATGAGAAAAATATAGGTGTGAGGATGTAATTATTCATCAAATGTGCATATTTATAGTCATATTTTCATATTTATTTTTATACAATATTGCTATGTAATTGTATTTTTAGTTAGTAATGTACAGACCTCCATAATAAAAGAAGAAAGAAGAAAGAAGAAAGAAGCCAAAGAAGGCCAAAAGCCCAAAAAGCCAATAAAGATTCAGAGTTTAATAAAGCAACTCTATTTGGAGTTTAAAAGGAAATTCTAATTGAATTTGGAGTTCTAAATTAATTTAGACTGGACACCTTTTAGTAATTTGATCATAACTTTTCCTACAGAAGCTCAAATCTGATAATTAAAATTCCCCCAATGAAAATTTAAAGAGCTATAATTCTTATGTTGATTATTATTTCTAATTCTATCATTTGATGAGTTATATTCAGCAATGAACATGTCGACTAGCTGCAGACCATTTCGAAATTGAATTTTCACATAAAATTTTGAATAAACCAAATCAAGTTTGCAGATAAGGGAAGAGTTCAAATTCGAAAATTGATAATAGCTTACTCCCCAAGTCAAGAGAAAGGATATTATCTTAATATTCAAAGTTTAAATTCAATTTCTTAAGATATATCTCTTGATGGGTACACAACTTCTACTAGGAGTCTATCCACTGTTTTACTATAAATAAAGAGGTAGAGCATGGAAAAAATCATCTCAGAATCAATTTTAGAGATCAATACTTAAGATTTTTCTTTAGTTTCTTCACCGAATTTCTTTTTTAATTGAGCTTTTGTAAATTGAAGGTGACAACGTCTCAATAAGAAGGTTTTTCTATTCTTCACTTCAATTTCTCTTTTATTGTTATTTACTTGCTTTTTTTTATTATCATGTATTCTTCTTTTTACTATGCTTTCTTTAATTTCTATCATGCGTAGCTAAGTTATTTCATGGCTTATTAGTCTTTACCCATCATTACTCCAGTTTGTGTTAGATGACCGATTGAATCATATGCATACTTAAACCCTAGAATAAGATAATATTCTTGAAGGCACAAGATGATGACTAATTAATCTATTATTCGCTAATACTAGTCAATAATTTTTCTTATTCTATGCTTAGATTGTCAATATTGAATTCTGATTATTCTTCTTATTCTATGTTTGAAAGGCTTTGATAGTCTAATGTTAGATTTTAGTTAGTTATTATTTCAAATAAGATTTTTCCATCTTATGTATCTTACTTAAATTGAATGCAACTCTAAGGTATAACTTTTATAATCCAAAGTGAAGTATATTCTAGCATAATTTAGTAAGTTAGTGGTGGTTGATGATTAGTAAATCTTGTTCTTTGATTCTTTTCAAAGCTCTAGTTTCTAATCAAATTCTATCTTTCTCTTTATATTTCTACCTCTAACACTTAACATAGAATTATTTTTCTTTTTCAAAGAAGAATCACTTAACAAATTAAGTATTTAAAACGATACCGAAAAGCTTTCATCGTATCTCTCCCTGAGGATTGAGCCGTATAGCCATTGCTACTACAGTTAAATTGTAAGAATTCAGAGTCTAGCAAAAATTAGATACACACTTTATTAAACTCTATCCTTTTTTCAATCACGAACTATAAGAGAAAATTATATAAGAAATTAAGTTAAATTAACAATTAAATTTTAATATAAAAGATTTATACTTACCTCGTATTATATGGTGCAAGATACAACCAACCCTTATCGCTTATTAGCATCGTGTCCACAATATATCGGGCCTTGTCAGCCGTTTGATCTTCTTTGATTGTCACATGTGCTATTCGATATGGATAAATAAAATCATACCACTGAGTGAAGCCCGCATTCTCACACCAATCATATAAAGACTTAAAATTATTAGAAATTACCAAAAATTATCAAATATAAAATCTTTGCTATTTTATTCCTAAAAATGAATATGCATTAATGACTCACTTTATATACACAACAATACATGTTGCGCTTATCTATTTCTGTCTATGAAGTTCATAAACTCCTTTTATAGCATTATAGATCAAAACTCCTACCCAAACACATTGATAAGCAACGGTGTGTGGATGAGTCTACTATCGTCCATCATCCTCGCATGTGCAGCCACTGCCTTTATTGATTTATTCTTACTCTCATCTACAAAAGGCGGCGATGTAGCCTGAAGATTGTGGGGAATCTCCCTGCAGTCGCAGGACATGCAGTCTTCTCTTTATTCTCTTTCTGTCATGATAAAATTACAATTAATCAAATTATAAATGTAAGATTATGCTTTAATTTTGACAACATATCAGGCTATCCGGAGTGATAAGTTTCTTTGGCTAGGAAATGAAAGCCCCAACCGCATCATTGAAGGTTTTCATCTCATCATGTGGAACTGGCAGAAGTGCATTTTCAACCAATGGATCAATGATGCTCACTCTAATCCATTCGGATCCAATTATCACGGTGTGAAGGACTTGACCAGAATCCTCGTGCTGTATATTTTTTCGCATGCCACAACATGGTCACCATGGTCGACGACCAAAGACACGGCAAGATTTCCACCCGGTGACAACCAAATAATAATTAATGCTTTAAAGAAAAATGGTGCTCAAAACTCAACATATTACAAAAATTATGTAAGATTACCTTTGGAATATTAGATAAATGTATTGAAATTGTATAACTGTCATAGCCGCTATATGGTGTAGCAGAAGGGCGTACTGTAACATCTTGGCAAGGGGCGTACTGGCTTGTAAGAACTCCCGTCAAAGTTCGTCCATAATTTGATTTCTCACCTCAGCTTCTTTGGCCTTCCATCTGGCTTCAAATGTAGCTTCACTGATAACTTTTGCCTTTCTTTCGATCTCCTCCATAATACTTCAATGTCATTGGCGAGGAGTATGAAAGTAGCAAGTCAGTGTAGCCCCTTATCTCCCGGCTTTAACACGACCGGGGTGCTCACACTCTCCAATGCCATAGTTAATATGTCATTCATCCCAGATTGATGAATGTCTCCTTGGGACGCAGATTGAGATAGAGAGTCCTAGAAAATATTTGAGGGTAAACCCTTATAGAAATTTTAAAAAATCGGTAACACTAGGTGACAGCATTTAACAGGTTTCAAAGCTTTAGTGTAGCTTTTGAAAGCTTTAGTGTAAAGCTTTCGAAAGCTGATACTCAGTATCAGCTTTCAAAAGCTTCACAAAGCTTTAGAAAGCAGTTTTAATCAGCATATTTGTAAAATAGACTGAGGCTTTCAAAAACTGGTTGCTGAGCTCTCTATAATTAGGTTGAACTTTTGAAAGCTTCATGAAGCTTTTGAAAGCTGGTTGCTCAGCTCTCTGTAAAGGAGATAAACACTATGACAATTATTTTGTAACATAATCACTTACAATTTTATGTGTAACTTCTTGACTATGTTCATTTATGTACGAACCGTCCGCAGAAATTCTGGCTTTTTTTTCCACAACTCTGCCTGGAAAATTGAGGAGGCGGAGGCGGGTGAATCATTCTCACTCGATTCCTAGGCTATCTATTTTACAAAACATATATAAAAATTATAAGTAATAATCTATAAAAGAATATATAAAGATTAAAAATCAAAAAAAAAAACACACTTACCAGTTCTTCTTTAAACCGGGCATATCCGTTATGACTTAGACATGGCTTATACTTGACATCCTTTTCCTGATTGTCTTTATTTTTCTTACTTAGAGCCTATTAGAAACATAATTATTAAAATAAAATTAATATTTCAAGTATATAAATTAATTATGTATATATTGTAATTATGTTGTATGCATTGGGTAATTCCAGGAGGAGTTATCATGCACCAATTTGTAGAGATTAATAAGCAAATTGCAAAGATCAAATCAGAGAAAAATACAGGAATTTACGTGGAAACCCGAAAGGGATAAATTACAGAGGGAGAGAGAGAATTTCACTGTAATTCAGGAAACTTGTAATGGTAGCTGCTGATCTCTAGTGTTAGAGTTTCTGAGATTAATTGATCCACCCCCTCTTGTAGGAGGGAGTTTTCTATTTATACAGGTGGCTTTCTTTGGATAAGATTACAGGATTTTCATCTAACTGAACATCTATCATATCTCAATAGTTTATTTTGAAGGCAGTTTGGAGCTAAACATCTGGGTTCGAATTAGTAGAACTCACTTTCATCTTTATCCAAAGATCATCATCTAGTTGTTGATATGATCAATTCACTTTAGAGTTGTAACTATTAAGTTCAAATGTGAATTTGGCCTGAAGATATGGGTACTGGCAACTGACTCTATCTCTAATCTTCCAACTGTTTAAACTGCATGGAGTTTGAATGGGACGGGAACTCTCCTTCAAAGGTTTTGGAGAGGGTTGAGTGTCAGGAATTCACCAAGAGATTAGATGGACACATGTCATAATCTCACGGGGTCAGAAATTGACCACTACAAATGCCCCCTCTGCTTCTCTCTCTTTGGCGGTTGGTCGAAAACCTATCCTCGGGAATTATGTATCTCCAGAAACTCTGAGAGAAAGGGAGGGGAGCAAACTTCTTGATTTTAGCCTTGAGTCGCCAGTATCACTTAAGTTTTTGTCTTTTAGTGACATGACTCTACAGGCTGGCAGAGATTTAAATGCGCATGCAACTGTCATCGCATCGGTAATAACTATCACTTTTCGAAGAGTCACGACGCTTGAGGTTGGTGCGACGTAGTATCAAGCATGATTGTTCGGATATGAACCATCACGATACGTGTAGGCTCTTGATCTATTGGCTCTTCATCTTCTTAAGGATTAAGATTTTGAATGGTTGACGCTTGGGCTTCCTTCCCCTCAGTAAATGGGGCAAAATTTTAAGGGAAGATCTGCACTGCTTCTTGAAAATTACTTGCTTTCAAGATTTTGCATTGTTCTATGGGCAATGATGTCTTTTCCTTCTTTATCCGGTGAAGGAAGGAGAGGGAAAGGGTGGAGACAATTGCTACACTTCTGATGTTCAGGGGTTCATTTGTCGACGAACTTCGGTTTTCACGATGGACCCGTCAAGGAACTTTGATTTTCGTAATGAGGCCAGACAGTCATGAAAGACAGGTAGGGCTCTTGCTTTTGCTTAGTCTGCACATCTGGTCTCTAATCAAATCAGGCCGGGTAGGGGTTGAGGCTCAATGCCTCTCTCCTTCTTCACAACGTGTATGGAGCATGCAGTATATGCGTGCTTAATGATGGTTTCGATTCCTGGGACTGGCCGTCTGCACTCCTGTTGGATGCCACTGCTTTGCCTAGCTACGCTCCAAGTTCTTTATTAGAATTACATGCATGGCTTAGGTATCTTCTTGTCTTGCAGGCTTCAATCTGCAGTACGAGATGTGATCTCCCTTACTAACATCTTCATAGGAGTTCTGGGTATCATTTTTCTTCCAAAAATGGCGGATTTTTTGTTTAGGAGTCATCTCCTAGATGCTATTAGGGACGCGGCAGAGAGCTTATCTGCTTTCTCTCAGGAAGAACACATTCAAGTAATAGATCTTATATTACTCTTGTTAGATATAACCATGCTTATATATGGATGGATGTATTGAAAAAACTTTATGATAAAGTAGTGAATTGAAATGGAAGTATTGTTTGGATCTTGTCTTGTTTGTTTTTATTTTTTGTTGGATGTCTGCTTGGAGAGTTGTTTTGGCTCTGAGACATTTGAAATGGATTGGTATGTAGTTACCGAGTGGGGTTCGTCCCACAGTGGTACCTACAAAATTTACCTGAGCAGGGGAAATCCCTACTATGGAGTTATATTGTCGGGGTAGCCATCAAGATAACACCCGATATAGGCTGTTGACTGGCTCGGGTAGCCATAGGCTGAGCTTCGAGCACTTATTGTAGGCAAGCCTCCATTTTTCAAGAGACTCCTCGATGGCAGCTGTCAGGATAGGATCTAATATAGGTTGTTGACTCACTCGAGTGGCCATCAGGGTGAAAACCCGATATAGGCTGATGCTAAGCAGTCATTCTGGGCGAGTCTCTCCATCTTTTAGGGGACTCCCCGAGAGGTAGCCGTTAGAGTAGGACCCAACATAAATTGTTGACTCACTCGGGTGGTCGTCAGGATAAAGAACTGATATAGGCTGACACCGAGCAATCATTTTGGGTGAGTCTCCATCTTTCAAGGGACTCCCCGAGGGGTAGCCGTCAGCGTAGGACCCACTATAGGTTGTTGACTCACTCGGATGGCCGTCAGGGTGAAGACCCGACATAGGTTGACATGGCGCAATCATTGTGGGTGAGTCTCCATCTTTCTGGGCACTTCTCGAGGGGTAGCCGTCAGGGTAGGACCCAATATAGGTTGTTGACACACTCGGTGGCCGTCAGGTTGGAAACCCAATATACGCTGACACCGAGCAGTCATTGTGGGTGAGTCTCCATGTTTCAGGGGACTAGCCATTAGGGTAGGACTCAATATAGGCTGTTGACTCACTCGGGTGGATGTCAGGGTGAAGACTCGATATAGGCTGACATCGAGCAGTCATTATGGACGAGTCTCTGATACTCTAAGTATTTCTTCATGTAATTCTTGGCATCATATCTTGGGCTAATAATACCCTTGATTGATGACCTTATGGGCGAGAGAGCGGCCTCCTGAATGGTTACCATAGTCGTCATCATGGATTTCCTGCATCATTCTTCGAGCTTTGTTTGGTCCGAGGCACCTCAGGTAGGGCCTGGTATGAAGCCTGAAGTAAGATTTCTGGTATAAAATATCTCTGAGAAACATGTATCTATTGGCCAAGTGCAGGAGCTTTTGTGCCTCCGTTCTATCATCAAGCAGGGACCCATCCTTCAGATTGGTGTAGTTGGTGGTGGAGATGGTGGAGAAGATGGTGGTGAAAGTGGGTTTCTTGGTAGAAAAAGAAGAAGGTAGTGTGGTAGTGTTGTTGTTGTTGGAATGGAGGAGGAGATGGAGGAGAGAATGGTGGAGGAGTTGGCGGTGGAGATAGGGGGTAGCCAGCCAAAGGAGGGCACGACTCAGTCTCTTTTTGGCCTGCTGTTGGCTTGCTGTTGGTGGGAAGAAGAAGAAGGAAAATAATGAAAGAGAAAGAGAGAAAAAGGGTTTATATATATGGGATAGATATGATTATTACACGTTTGCCACTCTCCCCCCAAAACAGCCAAGTCCGCGTCCAATACAGATCCGCATCTGGCCAATTTGAGGCAGACGTGGAGATGAAGTCCGCGTTCAATAGAAAACACGAGGGTCGCGTTTGACAGAGGAGAGAGAAAGTCATGATGACTCAATTGGAGTTGATCTGAAGAGCATTAAATGTAGAAAAAAGGGAGTCTTCTGCTTTTAAGATCAGATTCGAGACTGATGATCCTCGCATCTGTGAAAGGAGAGAGAAAATGAGAAAAAGAAAAAGTAAAATATCAGGATAAAGTCCCGGTATCTGGGAAAACACTGAAAACTTCAGAAAAGGTTGAAAAATGAAGTAACTCAGAAAGATTTTCAAAAATTCTCAAAAATAATAAATATAATTTTAAGATGTTTCATGAAATTAGATTTTTGAGATTCAATCTCATTTTCAAAATAAACATACTGAAATTCACCGTCGATACTGGTGTAAACCAGATCAGCCGGATTTTGATAAATTCTGAAAAATCTCCAAAAATGCATTTGGATAGAAAATATAATTTTAAGAATAAAGGTGAAAGCAGTTTGTAGAAATTTTACTCCATTTGTAAATTAAAAATTCTGAGAATCGATTAGCGGCACTGGTCGATCCCATTTTGAAGATTTTCAATTTAATTCAGGAAAATTCTAAAAAATCATAAAAAAATTTAAAATATTGGAAAAATGATGTTTGAAACTAAAATCAGTTAAATCTGATTACTGAAAAGAATAAATTAAGTAATACACTAGGATCGGGTCCTCGATTCAGACTAGGGATGACTCTTGAGTCCACGAATGCAGATCCAAGACAAACGATCATATAAATAATTCATGATACAAAATAAATACAGGAAGTAAATCGAAAAATATGATCAAAAAATTTGAATACACAACTAAGTACGTATTTCTGGAACAGGGTGTTACATCCTACCCACCTTACAAAAATTTTGTCCTCGAAATTTCGATAAGGGGAAGGTGAACACACAGAAGAGACTAGGGTTGACAATGAGAATATGATAAAGTGGAATATTTTTTAAGATAGATTACCAACTCAAAATACAAAAGATCAGGGGTAGCGGTACAGTGATATTTTCATGGTCCCTGCTCTGGATATTGGGCTTCATATTTGTAACGCCCCGATCCTAGAGATACGGAGACGTTATGGCGACGCATATACGCGAGGTAGAATACCCCTTGTATACGCGCTAAGCCTAAATTGTAACCTGAACGAGCTATAAATCGGAAGCATAATGATCATGAACACTGTAGTAATACATATAAGACCACACATAATAGCAATGAATAACGGGAAGAAAATGACAGCTGAATAGAAGTCAAACGTGATATACAGGAATCAAAGAATAATAACAAGAATGAAATGCAAGTATACCAGAATCAAGGGGAGAGGACCCAAGCTCCTCGCCAGGCGTACCGTCTCATCGAACACCTGCACATTAGAACAACCGTCCAATAGCTGGACGTGTAAATCCAGGGTCGTCAGAACGCGACCATAATGAGTGTGTGTGTAAAGGGGAAAGAACTCGTGCAGAAGAAACAATGTGCATATAAAATAGTAAGAACAACTGCAGATAGGAAGACTAAATAACACAATAAATGATCGAACAGCAACACATATGATGACAACAAGAATACAGGTAGAAGATAACTGGCACAACTGTAAATATGCAATCAATGTCACAATAAGCAACCTATCACATATCACTAGGCTGGTATCCAAGTCCGATCACAGGTCTGGTCCTGGTTACAATCATGTATACAGTCATGTGTCTTAAGGCAGGGTCACAGTTCAGGGTACAATACAATGTGTTCATACAAATCAATCAATAACAATCAGTAGTGTTCTACGTTATCTTCGTTACTTTCCCACCGGCGTCCCACAACATCCGACAGTTCACCCTGGAGCCCGCACATCCAGTAGAACTCATTCGAACTCTGATATGCGGGTATCATTGTTCGAATAGGAAAAGAGAATCAAATAACATGCCTCCTAGGGGTTATCATCATACAAGTGCGTGTGGATGCTAATAGGCACTGAGAATGCAATATCACGCTAACACCAGGCGTCACGTACAATAGATAGCCCTACAGATTCAAGAGGTGGCCCCCACAGATTCAAGAGGTGGCCCCCACCATGTGTATGGTGTGGCACTTTGCTCCGTGTGGCACTTTGCTCTGAGGGAAACAGGATTCTAGAGGTGCCCCCGTGGATTCAAGAGGTGGCCCCCACCATGTGTATGGTGTGGCACTTTGCTCCACGTGGCACTTAGTTCCTTTCAAGATCCGCCGGACGCTAGCACGATTGTGGGATACATCCTCGTCAATCCCGACACCAGGCGGCAAACCGCCGGACGCCAGTTTGACTGTGCTATTAACAGGTCAACAGTACATGGGACATGGATACAGGGGGTACAGGAGTACTAGATGTCAAGTAACAGTGATACAGTCATATATCAAGGTCCAGTGAAAGGTGTCTAGTGTACAGTCAGTGAGGTAATGCCATCAGTAACAATCAATACCTTATGCCATTTCAATTACTAGGATGCTACGGGACGGTAACAATATCAGTACAGTAATAATCAATCAGTAATCGTATACACGGTGAACAATATCAGTAACAGTAACAGTAACAGTAACCGTGTATACGATGAACAATAGGACTGTACTGTGGTTACGGTCAAACAATCATTTCCCAGTAACTTCAATAACCTGGATAAAATAACAGTAACAGTCTAGCTACTGCTCAATAACAGTCTTAACTAAAGCTGATCATAATCTCACCCATCCATACTAAGGGATATCATTATCTATTCCATCAACTTATATTCCCAATACTATCCTTGCAAATCGTTAAGTATCAGTCCACATCAGTGTAAGCCAAAATGGTAAACTACCATATCAATGAATCTGCAATTAGTCCTCTCCTCAACACCAATGTGTTCTACTCCCATAACCACCAAGAACTGTCAATAAACACTATACCTAATATATGTCCTCTAACCTCAAATATAACGTAGTTCAAATAGCAGATCAAATCAAGTCACAGTCCAGGGTATCCAATGCTAGGCCCAAGTCAACAGTGATAACTACCAACACATGAAATAATAACAATCTCTCAATTTAACTAAATAAATAAGATGTACGGTCCTTGATATCACTTGGAATGAGATAGGAAATCAAACTGATAAAATAAAGAAGACGAAACATGTAAGTAACATATAAAACACTACTGAGAATGGTGAATAAAGAAAATAGTACAAGAACAAACACTCAAAAATAATACCGAAATATTCAATAAGAAAATAAAGAACACTCACCTGAGATCGTCACGGGTCCGAAACACTGATCAATGACGGAGGGTTCCTTGGCGTGGTGAAGGGTTGAGACCAGAATTGCCAACACTTGCTGATGATTCATGCTCACATAGAACTGGTCCTACAGCATCCGGTTACGCTAGCGAGTGTCTCCCTCTTCATCTCAATAGCCTCAGAGTCTGGAACATTCACAAGAATCCAGCAGGAAAAACAAAAGCACCAGAAACAACCAAGGATGAAAATTTATCAAATAATACTTGATCCCAATCCACCTTGAAATCCTCTACTTTGATAACATCAAAATAAAACAGGATCTTTAAGCCCCATCTACATTTACATCAGAATAGTTTCAACTTATATTGCATTCATAAACAGAACAGAAAACTCCAATGCATTCTAATAATAACAGTGCAAGCAGAAGTTCATGCAGAAGTTCTTCGATTCAAAGAAATGAATTAGAGAAAAGAAAATAGATCAACCACTGTAACAAAAATGTTTTTGGCACAACATTGCAATTAAAGGTATAGGATTTTTATGTCTTGTTCCCAACAAATAATTGATTGAAGTTGAGTGTCCTGTTCCCACATTTCATGCCAAGGGACTATACTGTACATGAATTTTCAGGCCTTATCTCATGAACCTCGGATAACTCCATAATTTGGATCCAATGTCCAGACCATTCTCAAGAATCCAAAAACATGAAACAAAGCACTACAGGCTAGGGACAAAAATGAACTTATCCTCAGCCATTTTTTTTAAAAAAAAGTTAATACAATTTATTATATGCTTTCTCATTTTGCATGCAGTACTAAAATGAAATAAAAGCATGCTTCCGATTTCAATAAAAAAAAACATGCTAAAACCCCGTTCCTGGATCCCGAGGCTGATTTAAAAGAATGATTTTGAACTACTATAAAAAGAATTACCACTTATGTCTCAAGGCTTATGGCCACTCACAACAACCAAATATGTAAAATATGTATATCAAAAATTGCAGTCAAGCAGTTGAACCCAGGTTGATCACAATGAAAAGCAAGAGACGCCTATCAATCAAAATAGCAGAAAGAAGAGTAAAAGAGTGACCTTTCTTGAAGGAAAGCAAGGGTTTGGTTGCATCAAGGCTCAATTGGGTGAGGTAGGTCTGAACATGCTCAACGAAGGAAACCCCAGGGTTCCTGCAGATCCGACACACGTGGCCCTCGTCCTCATCGTCCTCATATCGGATCTGGCCCTGGCCCTGGCCCAGCACCGACCCGAAGGCCGGAGACGAGGGCGGAGGAGCGGCGAGCCGAGCGTCATCGTGGCGGTGGTCGGCGATCTCCTCCATGGACGTGCTTACGATCGAAGATCTAGGGTCGGGGGAAGGAGAGAGTGGCGGGCGCTGGGAGGTTGAAGGGTTGCACCGCCGGGGCTTCGTACTTGGGATCTCGCCAAGGTGAGGAGGGGAGGGCGGCTGTGAATCATGGTGAGAAAGAGATTTTGATTAGGGTTAGGGTTAGTCGATTATATAAGAGGTGGAATTGTGTTGTGGTTTCGGGTTTCGGGTTGGAACAAGGATAAAAGACTAATGGGTTATGAAATAAGTAAAAGGGTAATAAAGGTTAAATAAAATGGTAGGTGCCTTTTTGCAACAAAAGCTAAAGTAGCCAAGATGGTTAAAGCATTAATGTTATATGGAATTGGCCTTGGTTCGAAACCTGTTACTCTTGTGGGTTTTCTAATTTCTTTTACTTTTTTTTTTTTGGCATGAATTGGATTTGGGCTAAAACAAAAGAAAATAAGAATGAGGTAAAAAGAGATAATAAAAATAATAATCATGATGCTAACGATGATCAGAAAATAATTAGAAATAATGGAAATAATATCTCAACTTTAAAAATGACAATTTTTCTTAAAACGAAATACACATATACTTAATAAGTATTATTTTTCACAATTAATTCATGTATTGCAAGATATGGGTATTACAATATTCTGCTTCTCCTGATGCCTATGCTATCATGTTGTAGACTTGGCCTCTTCCATGGTCTACTCCAGTTCTTGCTCCTCCCTGTAGCTGAACATACTGCTAGGGCGGGAATAGAGCTCTTCGACTAATGGGTTCTGGGTTCCCTCTCAGTGGTGGGGCTAGAAGTACTGGTCGAACTGGTGTTGTATTTCCTACCCTTCTGAATGAAAAATCACTTATTGCATGACTCCCGATCCCACAGGCTAAGCATAGTCCGTTAGCCATTTGACAGTCTTTCCTAAAATGTCCAGGTTTGTGGCAGAAATTACATATGATCTGAGGTAGAGAAGGTTTCGGGCCATTGATGGGCCTGGTTGTGTGTCCTTCATTCATCAACTGAAAGGGTCTCTTTATTGTTTTGTTCTGCACCTGATTCTCGCTCTTCTTCTCCAATCCTCATTCTACTTCACGGGTAATGAAGAGAATCTGGGAGTATATCTTCAGTTATTGAGGAATAAGAAATGTCTAGACGTCCATCTTCAGCCCTTATTGAAATCTGCTAGCCCATTTTTCTTCGTCTGCCACCATGCAGGGAGCAAATCTGCTAAGTCTCAAGAATTCGGTAGCATATTCATCCACTGACCGGTTGCGCTGTTGTAGCCGGATAAATTGTCCTTCATGTCCTTTTGAGCTATTGCAGGGAAGAATCCCTCGTAAAAACCTTTTGAGAACTGGTCCTAGGTGATGGGTTTCTGTTTGGACACATATATTGGATAAATATTATTACATTCCTACATATATTCTATAATGAATATTGCAAATAACTTGTCATAATGTGCTAATTCATTCAGGGTATAATAGGGAGAAGATAATCATGAAATTTATCCAGTTAAATTTAAAAGTTCAAAAGAAAGGGGATCGATTCAAATTCAAAGGTTCTGAAAGCTATCTTATCTGAAAACTGGATATATCAGATAAGATAATATCATCTAATTTTAAGAAAAAAATGAATTGTTTAAAAACCCTATCTATTTTGCTGAAGATAAATATATATCTTATCAATTCTAGAAGACAAACTGAAAATCAAAGAGAATAAATGGATAAAGAGAAGATCAATGAATAAGATGAAGCGATTTAAATTCAGATTCAGGTTAGATACAGTTTAGCAATTTAATCTTAACTTTCGCTACCGAAATACAAATCTAATGATTCAAAATGCTGCAGTAAGAAAACGTAAGGGCTACAATTCTTATGTTGATTACTCGTTCCAATTCTATTATTTGATAAGTGATATTCAGCAATTAACACGCCAACAAGCTGCAGATTAGAATTGAATTTCTGAATAAATCAAATCAAGTTTGGAGATAAGGGGAGAATTCAAATTCAGAAACATATAGCTCTTCCTATCTTCATATGCGTTCTATCCTTTTGGTTTCTCCTATAAATACCGTCATATCTCGAAGGCAGATAGGGGAGAGAGAGCTTTATTTTAGATTTTTTTCTTCTTCAATGTAATATTTATGTCTTTTATTTTTCTTTTTAGCTTAGATTAGAGAGAGTTACATGATTAAAAGAGAGGAAGAGTTGTTATAGAGTGACAATATTGTAACTTTTCTTCAAGAAGCTTATATTGAAGGTGACAATCAATGGAGGTTTCCCACTTTTCTTTATTGTGCTCGACACGTCGAAGCCTTGCTTTCATTTATTCTTTTCTATTACTTTGCTTTACTCTATGCTAAGGTAAATTTCATTATGGTTCAACAGTAGAGGTAAATATTCTTCTTTTAATTCTTTTTATTTTTATTTTTGCATCAACACTTTTCTTTATCTCTTTTTGTTTCTTTTTCCTTTATAATTAAAATAAAACAACACCACCATCTCTTCTTCTACCATCTTCTCTTAACTTACTTAATATTTTTATTTTCTTTTTATAAACTGAGAAGATAAGTATTAATTAGTTTTCTAAATTAAAAGAAGAAACTTACATAACGCTTTCATCGCTGTCCCTCCCTGTGGATCATGACCTATTAGCTCAAAGCTACAAGATAGAATTGAGGACTTAGTACTGTTCTAAAAGTCTGTATTTTTCTGGTGCAAGTTTGGCTCGAACAAAATTTTTGCACCGTTGCTGGGGAGGGACGGTAAGTTTATTTTTCTTTTTAATTTACTTTAATGAATTAATATCTTTTTCTTCTTTGTTTTGGTGTATAGGGGTTAAATACAGAAAATTAAGAGCTCCAGTGGACATATTGCTACTCTGTGCCTCTGTCCAAGAAAACAGAGTATCAGAGCCCACAACTGTGGTGAACTACTAACTGTAGTCTCTTGCAGGTGCTTTTCAGAGATTAGCTCTCTGCAATTATTAGTTTATCTGTTTAACTCACTCTGTACATATTTCTAATCAACAGTAACTTGTTGCTTTATAACTGCTAAAAAATGTTTAGACTCCTGCATCTTAGAGCATCTGTCTATTTCATTTCTTTACATTATTGTTGAAGAGTGCTGGAGTAAAGGTATGTGTGCATTGCTTATAGTTTAAGAAACATATTTTAAGTGATTCATATTGCTTGAATGTTACTTTATACTTGTACATTGCACTAAAAAGACTAAGAGCATATCCTTAAACAAGATAAGGCGGGGAAGTTATTACCCTTCTTATTCTAAAAATCATCTCCTCACTCACTTGTAAATCACCTAGGGGGTGAATAGGTGATGGCTAATCTAATGGTCACTTAATGCCAAATAATGCGACAGTAAAAACTATTATGACCTAAAAAAACTATTTAAACTAAACATCACGTATAACACAAAAGTGTTGCCGAATTCCCCGTGAAGGGCTCAGGACAAACTCCTCTAGATTCCCCTTGAATGGGTTGAGGTGCCGCGTTGGCTCTCTTGGTTGAATACAAGTGTTAGCAAATAATCCCACGCAAGTATATAACAATATGAGCACAAATGAATATATCAAGCATATAAAGATAGACAATGAGAGTATGCAAGATATAAACAAGGAGATAGAGAGAGTGAGCAATCGCAAACACAAGGGATTTGTTTCGAGGTTCGAGTACACTTGCGCTACATCCCTGCCTTCAACACACGAAGGATTTCCACTATAATCGATCCCACCGGATCACTCGATGCTGCAACACCTATAACTCTCAGACTCCCTAGTCCGTACACACCGCAAGCCCACCGGCTCGCCGAGGCCGCACCTCAAACAAAGAGTTCGCACCCGAACCCGAAACACCGAGTCCACACTAGGACCCGAAACAATGCGAACACACACGTCCGCCTCCTCAAAGAAACAAAGTAGAAACTCTTGATCACCTA
Organism: Agave tequilana; assembly: GCA_038442645.1. NCBI lineage: Eukaryota > Viridiplantae > Streptophyta > Magnoliopsida > Asparagales > Asparagaceae > Agave > Agave tequilana. Next base: position 36,100 of record JAVJIF010006733.1, read on the forward strand.
AAATCCTCTCACAACAAACTCCTATAGATAGATATAGCAATTGATAGCTCAAGTGTTTGTGTGAGAAACAAGAATGAGAATGGTTGAGGAAAACTCAAATAATCTCTTTTAACACTCTTGATAAAAACTCTCCTTTTGATTGGAAATATTTGCTCTAAATCAAGTGGAGAAAACCTCTAAATAGCTCAGAAAAAACTGGTGAAAACCCACTTGAAAATCTTGTTGAAAAATAATGCCCAACCCCCAAATTTATAGGCTGAGAAAAACTAGCCGTTGGGGTTCTGTCAGACCTGTCGGTCGACCGCCCGGTCGACCGCCAACGGTCAAGAATCCGACCGTTGGAGCCTCCGGTCGACCGCGCGGTCGACCGAAAAGAACAAAGAGCACTGCTCTCAGTTCCGGTCGACTGGGTGGGTCGACTGGCCATCTGCCAGGTCAAGGCGTGCACGTCCGTGCCCGTCGGTCGACCGAGCCGGTCGACCGACTTCAGCCCTAGTCGACTATAGGTCGACTAGTCGACTTGGCTGAAGCCTGAAACAGAAAATCTGGGATTAAAACTTGGTCTTTTTGGCTCTCATAAAATCCCATAAAATACTTAAAAATCTACAAAAATAGTTTTACCAATATACTTTGATAAACAAACATGCTTGCACAAAATCAAGGCATGTTATAAAAGATTTGAACTATTTTTGTAATATCGAAATATTGGCTCAATTGAAAACTTGTATTTTTCCAAAACTTGATTTTTCTAAAACTTGTTTTTCTAAAACATCTCCAAATACAAAAATAAGATATTTAAACAACTTTTAAAGCATAGTGTGCATGGATATGATCCACTACACAAACATGGTGAAATATCTATGTTTTTGGACATTAAGCTTTAAACTTTGTTTTGGATAAAGATACGTATATAAGAAATTCCAAAAACCAAAAAGTATTTTTCCAAAGTAAAAATTCTTTTCTAAAACTAAAATTCTTTTATGAAAACATATCTATCAAGAGTGTGTGTGTATATGTACTTGAGCAATCCACCAACTACTCTATCCTTTACATTTTAACTAAAAACAAAATCTTCTAAACAAACCTAGACACAAGTCTTCATCTTCTTGAAGTCTTCACTTGAAGCCTTCTTGACTTGGTCCAAACACCGTGCTAGCTCCAAAACTTGACTTTAAATCCTTTGTTGAAACTTTGCACCAACTAAGATCTTAATCAAAAATCTGTCACTAATTAAACACAAGATCATTAGTAAATATAACTACATGAGTTGATCATCATCAAAACTAGAGTGATGGGCCTTTGGGCCAACAATCTACCCCTTTTTGATGATGACAAAACTCATGAAGTTATATATGCATGGATTTAAAGTAAAGCTTCAAAGAAGCTCCCCCTTAACTCATGCATAACACATAAACAAATAAATATGCAATGAGGCACATAAACATGTATGCAAATGTAGGAGTAAACATGCTAATCAAGCATAAAACAAAATCACAAAATCTTTTTCACCTATTTGCAAAACAAAACAGATATGCATAAACAATCCTTTTCCACAAAACATGCATATAAATCTCAAATTCTTCTCCCCCTTTTTGTCAATCATCAACAAAGGGGTTAAAGTAAAAATAAAATCATCAAATCTTTCTCCCCCTTTTTAATACAAAGAAACAATCATCAATAAGGGGTAAATGTAAAACTAAATCAATAAATTTTTCTCCCCCTTTTTGTTCGAAACAAAGAATCAATAAAAGGGTTAATAAAAAATGTTCTCCCCTTTTTGTCTAAACAAAACAAAACCAAATAGGGGTGACTATCAATTAAGATATCAATTTAAAATATTTATTTTCTATCATAAAGCAAGGGAGTGGAAATACAAATACCAATTGTAAACATGAAAATCAAATTTCTCTCCCTTTATGAAATACCAATAAAACACATGCGTAAGCTTGTTTAAGAAACCAATTGAAAATTGAATCAATTGAAATAAAATTGAAGCTTAAGCTTAGCATAAACACAAACATATATATATGTATGAAAAATAGATACCAATAGAAATTGATATTCTTGGAATTGAAAGCATACATACATACAAACATATATGAGTATACAAGAAAGGTCAAAATTGATACCAATTGAAAGAATTCAATGATACCAATTGAAACAACAAATAAGATTAAATGTATATCTCATATAACTACCACCCAATCATGGTTCAAGTTTTAATGTTTCATTTAAAGCATACATGAACATGATCTCCCATCCAACCGCCCATAAGGTTGGAAGGGGTTTTCGAAAATAATTTTGAAAGTAGTTAAGCATTGAAAATCTCTTCCAAATGAAGAATAATTAACTAGTTAAAAGTAATTTTTGAAAAACTAGTTAAAGGTCCTTCAAAAACATGAAATCAAAAACATATGTATTTCATCAGTCATACCAAATACACAAGAATCTACACTCGAATCGATAAAGCTCAAAAATATGTTCATGAACAAGGTCATGACTAAATAAATAAAGTATGAGTGTTCAATAATCATGTAAATAGCATTTTCATGAAAATAATCAATGAAGCTCAAAGCACAAATATCATTTTATCAAAACAAAACATGAAAATTTATTTTTCATTAAAAATAATAAACTTCTAGGTATATGTATGATTTATCTAAATCTAACAATATGCATACATATCCCAAACATAAAACGAGTCTATTAATAGTATTTGCATGAAGGCAAGAGACTCAAAAAGGATATACATGTATATTTATTAGATTTGAATAAAAATTACAAATACATGAAGTAAAACATGAAAATTGGCAAAACAAGTGTAAATGAGGAAATCATCAAAACTAGGTTATACATGTGCATATAGTGGGTACAAATGAGCATGAAGTGCAAACATATATGAATCAATTTGTTCTCACTATTTGTACATGTATAAATCCAAGTTTTGATAAAAACTACATTTAAACTAGTATTTACCACATGAAGCACAAAAAATAAATAAAACATGAACATGCTAAAAATGTCACATATGAAATAAGCATGTAAATAAACTAAGAGTTTAGAGATAGTTACCAAACCAAGGAACTAAGCTCCAAATCTCCAAACATGGTGGTTGTCTCACCAAAACTCCTTGATAGCGGTGCATCCAAAAATAAGTCCATCATGTCCATGTGCATCCACCATCAAGGCACCAAATCTCTCACGTCTTGTGAGAGCCCTCACCTACATCAAATATAAAAGGTGGGGACTTTGGTACCCATTTTCTTTTGGGTCCTTGGGGGTTAGCTTTGTAAGGCACCCAAACATTTTTCTTATTAGCAAAATTTAAATAATGCAACTTGTCAAAACAAAACTTTGCTAAATGGCCTTTACGGTCACAATGTGTACATTTGTACACCTTAGAATGTATATGAGTGTGTTTGTGATCATGGCGTGCAAATTGTGCATATGCATGATGATGTGCATGAATATGTGGAGCTTGTTTCTTTGAAAACATAGACTCCAACCTAGAATGATCAAATGCACATTTGCTCAAGGTTGAGCTCAAACTATTAATTTTATTTTTCAAAAGACTAATCTCACTATCATCTATGGTGGCATGAAGAGAAAGGAGAGATATAGAGTCATTTTTTCTTTTCTTTTGAGAAACATTTTCTTTTTCACAATTTTTCTTTTCAAACAAGAGTTTTCTTGAAAAACAACTTCCTTTTGTTTTTCCACCAAAACAAGTTTATTTTTCAAAGACATATTTCCTTCACACAAATCATTCAATTTAGACATTAAGGAAATATTTTCATTTTTCAAAAATTCATTTTCTTTTTCAATGCATACAACCTTATTTCTAAATGAATCATTTTCCTTATGCATGCAATCAAAATTCTTTTTCAAATTTTTATTTCTTTCTTAATCATGTCATATTTTTCAAGTAGGAGTTGACAAAAAGTGGTAAGCTCATCATATGACATGTCATCATCTTCTACCTCGGATTCGGTAGTTACCTCAAGGGGTTATCCCCTTGGACCATGTAGCATGCATTGGAGGTGTTGCTTCCAACATCCGAGTCACTCCCCGCATAGTATTGATCTTTTTCACCGAGGGAGAGTATGGTGTTCCAAACTACAAAAGCCAAATCAAGATTAGCAACCCTAGATAAGTAATCATCATTTAGGGTAGATCTTAAAGTATGTAGGGCTTTTGCATTAGCCTCAATATTTTTGTCATTTAAACAATAATCATTTCTAGTGGTGGCAAGATAAACATGAATGCCTAGGGCCTTGAGGTACATAGACATCTTCACCTTCCATATATGGATGTTAAGAATGTCAAAAGTGGGAGGTGACATGAAGTCCATGGTGTGTGTACAAAATAGTGATTAGCCTAAAAATGAGTATCTTTAACTCTAGGTTGTGAGACCTAAATTCAGAGCACTTGGCTCTGATACCAATTGTAAATCACCTAGAGGGGGTGAATAGGTGATGGCTAATCTAATGGTCACTTAATGCCAAATAATGCGGAAGTAAAAACTATTATGACCTAAACAAACTATTTAAACTAAACACCACGTATAACACAAGAGTGTTGCCGAATTCCCCGTGAAGGGCTCTGAACAAACTCCTCTAGATTCCCCTTGAATGGGTTGAGATGCCGCGTTGGCTCTCTTGATTGAATACAAGTGTTAGCAAACAATCCCACACAAGTATATAACAATATGAGCACAAATGAATATATCAAGAATATAAAGATAGACAATGAGAGTATGCAAGATATAAACAAGAAGATAGAGAGAGAGTGAGCAATCGCAAACACAAAGGATTTGTTTCGAGATTCGAGCACACTTGCCCTACATCCCTGCCTTCGACACACGAAGGATTTCCACTATAATCGATTCCACCGGATCACTCGATACCGCAACACCTACAACTCTCGGACTCCCTAGTCCGTACACACCGCAAGCCCACCGGCTCGCCGAGGCCGCACCTCAAACAAAGAGTTCGCACCCAAACCCGAAATACCGAGCCCACACTAGGACCCGAAACAATGCGAACACACACGTCTGCCTCCTCAAAGAACAAAGTAGAAACTCTTGATCACCTAAAATCCTCTCACAACAAACTCCTATAGGTAGATATAGCAATGGATAGCTCAAGTGTTTGTGTGAGAAAACAAGGATGAGAATGGTGGAGGAAAACTCAAATAATCTCTTTTAACACACTTGATAAAAACTCTCCTTTTGATTGGAAATATTTGTTCTAAATCAAGTGGAGAAAAACCTCTAAATAGCTCAGGAAAAACTGGTGAAAACCCACTTGAAAATCTTGTTGAAAAACAATGCCCAAACCCCCAAATTTATAGGCTGAGAAAAACTAGCCATTGGGGTTCTTTTAGACCTGTCGGTCGACCGCCCGGTCGACCGCCAACGGTCAAGAATCCGATCGTTGGAGCCTCCGGTCGACCGCGCGGTCGACCGAAAAGAACAGAGAGCACTGCTCTCAGTTCCGGTCGACTGGGTGGGTCGACTGGCCATCTGCCAGGTCAAGGCGTGCACGTCTGTGCCCGTCGGTCGACCGAGCCGGTCGATCGACTTCAGCCCTAGTCGACTATAGGTCGACTAGTCGACTTGGCTGAAGCCTGAAACAGAAAATCTGGGATTAAAACTTGGTCTTTTTGGCTCTCATAAAATTCCATAAAATACTTAAAAATCTACAAAAATAGTTTTACCAATATACTTTGATAAACAAACATGCTTGCACAAAATCAAGGCATGTTATAAAAGATTTAGACTATTTTTGTAATATGCAAATATTGGCTCAATTGAAAACTTGTATTTTTCCAAAACTTGATTTTTCTAAAACTTATTTTTTCAAAACATCTCCAAATACAAAAAAGATATTTAAACAACTTTTAAAGCATAGTGTGCATGGATATGATCCACTACACAAACATGGTGAAATATCTATGTTTTTGGACATTAAGCTTTAAACTTGGTTTTGGATAAAAGATACGTATATAAGAAATTCCAAAAACCAAAAAGTATTTTTCTAAAGTAAAAATTCTTTTCTAAAACTAAAATTCTTTTATGAAAATATATCTATCAAGAGTGTGTGTGTGTATATGCACTTGAGCAATCCACCAACTACTCTATCCTTTACATTTTAACTAAAAACAAAATCTTCTAAAACAAACCTATACACAAGTCTTCATCTTCTTGAAGTCTTCACTTGAAGCCTTCTTGACTTGGTCCAAATACCGTGCTAGCTCCAAAACTTGACTTTAAATCCTTTGTTGAAGCTTTGCACCAACTAAGATCTTGATCATAAATCAGTCACTAATTAAACACAAGATCATTAGTAAACATAACTACATGAGTTGATCATCATCAAAACTAGAGTGATGGGCCTTTGGACCAACATCACTAACCCAGCCTAACATAAAATTGAGTAGACGTTGGCCCTAGGGATATCTCGGACTCAAATAGGGATTGACCAAAGGGGGAAGTTGTTAGAAGTTGACTCTTGTCAAATCGGTGTCTAAGGTTGGGGATTGAGGGGCGAAAACCCGAATGATGGTGGCTTGGCATAATTAGGTCCGTTGCTTAGGCACGGATACCTCCCACCAATCTTTCTCCTACCTGGCCGATAACTTGTAGTCAGGTTCTGCAATATACCTCCTGTGGATAATGAACAGTTAGGAGTCGTTTAGGTCTAAGCTCTACCTTAACATAGGCTAGATTTTTTTATTTTCTTGTTTGTTTATTTGTTTGTTTTTGTTTGTTCTTGTGAAAATGGATTAAAATTACAATTATTCTGATTATAACTCAAATCCATATTTCACCCCAACCTCTTTCAATTTGAATATTAGCAACCTGGCATTACATAACTCTAACCAATCAAGTATGTCAGACTGGTCTTATCCGAATCAATATATGCCCCAATCTCAGTACTATAAACAAGAATGGGACAATCATCACCACTTTTCACCAAGTCAGTAGGGATACAACTCTCCCGAGTCTTACTATCAACAATCTTACCAACAAACAACTTCATATAATTCATATCAAGACCAGCCTATAGAAGAGAAATCTTCTTTAGAAAAGACTTTTGAAGCCTTTCTTGAATCCACATGACAAGTACAAATCATAGCGGACTCAATTCTTCCAAACAATTTCCAAATCCAAGATCCTTACTCTAATTTTCAAGTCCAACCACAACAAGAAGAGCCTGTTGACTTAGAAAAGAATATAGAATTCATGATTCAGTCCCAAAATGATTATATTCAGTCCCAAACGGATTGTCTCAAATCTCTTAATAGGCTAGAAGCAAAAGTGAGTCATTTAGTCAATATAATTAATGATAGGAATGAGGAAACTCTGTCTAACATATTTTTTACCACTCTTGATTCTCCTAGCCTTATTGATGAAGAATCATGGTATCTTGGAGATTTTAACCAAAATTCAATTTTGCCACAAAACTTTGAACTTGACCAATGTCAACCCATTGACAAATTGGTAAGTTTTCATTTCAATAAGATTGAACTTGAAGATGAATGTGATACCGATTCTCAATGTTATGATTCAGTTTCACTTTTTAAATCTATGCTCACTCCAGTTTTCTTACCCGATTTGGACCCAATTCCGAAGGCAACACTGATTTCTATCCCTATAGAACTTGAACATGAACCACTTATATTGGATAGTCACATTCCATTGTTGGGAAATGAATGTGAACTTGAATTCTATGAGTTGGACCAAACCCATGAACCAACTCTGACTCAAACCTAAACTTGATTTGAGTTTTATTCCCGAGTCAGTATCGATTCCCATTCCTTTCATTGTTGAGCCCAAATCATCCATTCCACAAAATCACATTCTACTATTGAACTAAGGTTTAGATCAATATGACTCCGTGATGATATCCCAAGATTAGTCATATAACCGAAAAAATTTCATGCTAGGATCTTGCACGATCCTATTCATATTGGGGAGTATAAAAATGCTAATAAGAAAGAGAAAATAAAAGGTGGGTTCCATAAAAATTCACAGTATCTAAACTGGGCAGAAACACTTGGCTCAATGAGACCACCAGAACCACTACCTTGAGATGACAATTTTCCTTCCCTTTCTTCTTTTTCATATATTATTGCATTTCATTCATACATTGAGGATAATGCATGAGTTAGGTGGGGGAGGGTTTTACTAACATGCTAACTTCACTAATTTAAAAAAAAAATCTTTCTTTAAAACTTTTTGATAATACTTTGACTTCTTTTTCTAAAAAAATTAAGTTAATTTTAAGGAGTAAGAGGATTATAATTAGGATTTCTTATACTTGGTCAAAATAAAATTATTTATTGATTTTGATGTTAGGAAGAAAAATTGAAAAAGTAATCTATTCTTGATTTTTATCTTAATGAGATATGCACACTTTATACACTTACACACTTAGAGTTCTAAAATAAAGATTCTTATGCCTTATAAAAAAAATATTATATAAAAATCTTCTGATTAAGCTGGGTATTTGTGCCTCATGAAGGACAAGTATCCACGCCTAAAAGTGGTTCATATAATAAAAAATCTTTAGTTTTGTGGCCTTATTTGCTCGTGTCCTAAGTCTTTAGGGTGTTTTCTCACTCGGTGTCGTAAAATCGTCTGGCTTGCTTAGTTTTTCTTTTCTCTTTGTTTTGCTCGAGGACGAGCAAAAGATAAGTATGGGGGTGTGTTTGGACACACATATTGCATAAATATTATTTCATTCTTACATATATTTTATAATGAATATTACAAATAACTTGTCTTAATGTTCTAATTCATGCAGGGTATGATAGGGAGAAGATAATCATAAAATTTATCCAATTAAATTCAAAATTTTAAAAGAAAGGGGATCGATTCAAATCCAAATGTTGTAGAAGTTATCTTATCTGAAAACTGGATATATCAGATAGATAATATCATCTAATTTCAAGAAAAAAATAGATTGTTTAAAAATCCTATCAGTTTTGCTGAAGATAAATGTATATCTTATCAATGCTAGAAGATAAACTGAAAATCAAAGAGGATAAATGGATAGAGAGAAGGTCAACAGATGAGATGAAACAATTAAATTTGAATTGAGGATGGATACAGTTTAGCATTTTAATCATAACTTTCTCTATCAAAACTCAAATCTAATGATTCAAAATGATTCAAAAAGAATACTTAAAGGACTACAATTCGTCTGTTGATCACTCATTCCAATTCTATCATTTGATAAGTGATATTTAGCAATTAACACGCTAACAAGCTGCAGAAATAAATTAAATATAAATCAAATCAAGTTTGGAGATAAGGGGAGATTCAAATTCAGAAATATACAACTCTTCCTATCTTCTTACGCGTTCTATCCCTCTGATTTTCTCCTATAAATACCCTCATATCTCGAAGGTAGAAATGGCACCACTTGAGAGAGAGCTTTACTTTAGATTTTTCTTTTCTTGTTCAATGTACTTTTTATTTCTTTTATTTTTCTTTTTAGCTTAGTTAGAGAGAGTTACATGATTAAAAGATAGGAAAAGTTATTATAGAGTGATACTATTGTAATTTTTTCTTCAAGAAATTTATATTGAAGATGATAATCATGGAGGTTTTCGGCTTTTCTTTAGTGTACTCGATCTCGCCGAAGCCTTGCTTTCCTTTATTCTTTTCTATTACTTTGCTTTATTCTATGCTAAGGTAAATTTCATTATGGTTCAACAGTAGAGGTAAATATTCTTCTTTTATTTCTTTTTATTTTTGATTTTTGCATTAACACTTTTCTTTATCTCTTTTTGTTTCTTTTTCTTTTATAATTAAAATAAAACAACACCATGATCTCTTCTTCTACCACTTCTCTTAACTTAACTAAATATTTTTATTTTCTTTTTATAAATTGAGAAGATAAGTATTAATTAGTTTTTGTAAATTAAAAGAAGAAACTTACATAACGCTTCCATCCCTGTCCCTCCCTGTGGATCACGACCCAGTTAGCTCTAGGCTACACAGTAGAATTGAGGACCTAGCACTGCTCTAAAAGTCTTATTTTCTTATGTAGGTTGCCTCGATCAGTTTCTCCAGTGTCGCTTCTTCCGCTAATGACCAGTTCTGGCCACATCCTTTAATTGTATCTTTGCCACTTCCACCTGGTTCGTCGGGGACTCGGGCGGCCTTCAAAAGATCTGTCGTGTCTACCAGCCACTGTTCTGCATCCAGGGGCTTCTCTTCGCCTGAAAATATCGCCGGCTGTAATTTCCTAAAATCTGACATGTTGCTTGGCCTCTGCTCTAGGGGTGCAACTAACAGTCCTTGACGTAAATGCTCTGTCTGTTGTAATTGACTCTGCATCATTCTTTGAAGTACCCTTATCAGGCTATCATTGTTTCTGTTGGATCCATCTTGAGAAGTACTGCACCATTACGTGTTCCCCGTTTCCATATCTGAGTTGATTGAAGGGTAATAAGAAAAAGCTAGAAAGTAAAATATTGAAGGGTCTCAGGATTCAAGAAATGGATCAGAAGGAAGAGATAGATAACTCTGCACTTGTAGTTGGATTGCATAACCAGGATTCTTATATTTCAATTGTAAATTTCTTTACCATTAATTTGCCGTCTGAACGTACTGAGGATGTGAGAGCCTAGGCTCTGATACCACCCTATAACGCCCTGATCCCGCATGTACGGATACGTCACTATGACGTATATACGTAGGTCAGAAATACCCTCACGTATATACGTTAAGCATCAGTACAAGAAAGAATTAGAGTACGGAAGTACGTGGTGCATTATACATTCCAACATATGAGTACAATTACAAGGTTATCACCAGATGTGACAAATATTATAAGAATATTACGTCACTGATAGGCGCAAGTGCGAGAGTTCAAAGAGATATATAAGTATGAACAGTAGAAAGAGCGCTCATGAGTATGCAGGAAATGCCGTGAGCCAACCCAGGAGAGCAAGGAAAGGACTAGATCTATAGCTGGTCTGCCTGCTTTGCAAAGTAAGCTTGATCCTCAGTAAAAAGATCCACATCAGTCCAAGCTCTGAGACCTAGACATGAGGATACAGGAAAGTCAGAACTCCCCAGCAAGTGATGATGCAAATGCCAAGTGGCGTATATGGATAAGCACATATGTATCGATAAATCTAAATCATAAATATGTATTGAAAACCGTATCGTGAGTACAAGCATGCAGGAGCAAGTAGATATATAGCAAGTGATATCAAGTAGGGAGTATTCATGGTATAAAAAGGTAAGGGCAGGAGACTGGTGGGATAGAATACAAGTGGAAAGGTAGATGTAGACAACTATAATATAATAATGGCCATAAGCTGAAAATCCGATGTAAAATTCGATGAAAGCATACATGGCAACAAGTGAAATACCAAGTTTACAAAGCAACACAACAAGTTGTTATCTTGGCATTTAATTATTATTACTCGTCCGACCCATATATCTAGGTATGTGTCCTGGTGTACATCTTAACACACATACATCCATATATAAGTAAGTCGAGGTTGGTTATTGGAAGCTGATGAAGAACTGATAGCTCATACTTATAGTAGTTCCCGTCCGCCCAGAACACAGCCATGGGGGCCTGAAATTCTCCTAACACATCTTCTGGGGGCCTGAAATCCCTAACACGAATCATCAGTTTAGTATTCCACTATTATAAGTAAGGCATCATACTGGCATCCATCACTTCCTCCCATTCTCGCGTAAGTTATCCTTTTTATAGCTTATTAAACATAAATATCAGATTACGGGAATGAGTAGTATCTTAACTGGTTATAACAAGAGCATATAACAGGCATAACGGGAATTCAAAACAAGCATAACGGGAGTACATAACAGGAGATCAGGTACTACATTCCCGTAATGTGATAGTCAAGAGTTAGGAGTTAATCATAACAGGAATCAGTTTTTAACATGTCAATGACAAGTGTTCATATAGGTGATAGGTAATAAGTCATGTCATAACAAGGGACAGGATATAAGAGATAACATAACAAGAGTAAGTGTCAAGTAGTAGCATGTTGGGTGTCTGGTGATAACATAACATAAGAGTGATATTGGACAGGTGACAAAAGACAGCATATCAGAAGCAGGTGATAAGAGCAGGTGATATGAGATAACATAACAGGAGCACATTCCAATACAAATCGTGAATACAGATACAAATACTTAATGCAAATACAAGTCGACCCGACGAAGCGAGGAAGTCCAAAAGAAAAGCGAGAACACTCACCTAATTCTTCGAAAACACCGTATTATCCCCGATCTTCGGAACTCTAATAACCAACACGTAAATGCATTAAAGGGAAAGTGATAGAGAGAGGGGAAAATCAGAGAAAGAAGAGAGAGGAAAGGGGAGAGAGAATGTATACAGGGAGATGCGGTATTGAAAGAGACGCGGGGGTCAAGGACACGAAAGCACAGAGGCCACAAACGCAAGGTTCAGGACCCGTATTTAAGCAAGGACATGAGAAGAACGCAGGCGTGGACATGAGCTCCGTGTCGCTTTGATATAAGAACATGAATGTCGCATTAAGGAATTGCTTAGATGCGGGGTGAGCTCCGCGTCTAGCAATTAACATAAGAGAAAGAAAGAGACAGGGAGATGAGAGAGTGAGAGACGCAGCAAAGGAGGGGGAGAGAGAGACACAAGGAAGGAAGGGTGCTGGAATCAGTGAAGAAAAATAAAGGAGAGAAAGAAAGAAGGAAATGAAGAAAGAAGAAAGAAAGAGGAAAAAGGGGGGACGGGGTGGCTGGATGGGCCTGGCCGGCGGCGGCGGTGGCTGGAGGTGCCCGGAGGCTGCCGGAGGTGCCTGGAGGCAGCCGAAGGTGGTCAAAGGTGGGCGGTTAAAAGCCCAAAGAAGGAGTGGGTGATGGTGCAATTCTAGTTCAAAAAGAAATTTAGAGTTATGGAAATGAGACTTCGGAGGACGAAGCTATAACTCATTAGAAAGAGCACTCCGAGGGGAGGAAGATGGTGCGGTTGTAGGTGACTGTGATGATTTAGTTGCTTGTGGAGATGGTGGTAAAAGTGGGTTTATTGGTGGTAAAAGTGGGTTTCTTGGTAGAAAAAGAAGAAGGTGGTGTGGTGGTGGTGGTGTTATTGGAATGGAGGAAGAGATAGAGGAGAGAATGGTGGAGGAGTTGGTGGAGATGGTGGTGATGGAGGGTGGCCGGCCAAAGGAGGGCACCACTCAGTGTCTTTTTGGGCTGCTGTTGGCTTGCTGTTGGTGGGAAGAGGAAGGAAAACAATAAAAGAGAGAGAAAAAGAAAGGGGGTGTACATATATGGGATAGATATAATTATTACAAGTTTGCCACTCTCCCCCAAAATAGCCAAGTCCGCATCCAATACAGATCCGCCTCTGGCCAATTTGAGCCACACGTGAAAATGAAGTCTGTGTTCAATAGAAAACGGGAGGGTCGCGTTTACAGAGGAGAGAGAAAGTCATAATGACTTGATTAGAGTCATGATGACTTGATTAGAGTTGATCTGAAGAGCATTAAATGCAGAAGAAAAGGGAATCTTCTACATTTGATCAGATTCGAGACTGATGATCCTCGCATCTGAGAAAGGAGAGAGAAAATGAGAAAAAGAAAAAGGTAAAATATCAGGATAAAGTCCCATTATGTAGGAAAACACCAAAAACTTCAGAAAAGCCCGAAAAATGAAGTAACTCGGAAAGGTCTCCAAAAATTCTCAAAAAAAATAAATATAATTTTAAGAATTTGATGAAATTGGATTTCAAAGATTCAATCCCATTTTCAAAATAAACATCCTGAAATCCACCGTCGATACTGGTGTGCTCCAGGTTGGCCAGATTTTGATAAATTCTAAAAATCTCCAAAAATGCATTTGGATAAAAATATGATTTTAACACATAAAGGTGAAAGTACTTTATATAAAATTCTACTCCGTTTGTAAATTAAAAATTCTGAGAATCGATCAGTGGCACTGGTTGACCCAGTTTTGAAGATTCCCAATTTAATTCAAGAAAATTTCAGAAAATCATAAAAAATCTAAAATATTAGAAATAATATTTGAAACTAAAATCAGTTAAATCTGACTACTAAAAAGAATAAATCAAGTAATACACTAGGATCGGGTTCTCAGTTCAGACTAGGGCTGACTCTGAGTCTACAAATGCAGATCCAAGGCAAAATGATCATATAAATAATTCATGATACAAAACAAATACAGGAAATAAATCGAAAAATATGATCCAAAAATTTGAATATGCAACTAAGTACGTATTCCTAGAACGAGGTGTTATAGAAGCTTTGAAGATGTAACTAACACCTTCTAGTACCAGTTCGCTTCTCGGAGAGAGTTCCAGAGGAATAGTAACTATATTCTCATGGTGAGGATAAAGCCAGAGGAGAGCCTGAAGAACTATGTCAGATACATTCAGAGCTAGATGTCACTGGTATACAATTGTAATGAAGATGTAGCCGCCACAGTGCTAATCAGGGGTTGCAAGTCACACTTATTCTGCAAGCATCTGGTGAATAACGATGTCACCAAGATGAGGGACATCTTCGTTCGAGCACAAAAGTTCACACAGATCAAAAAGCAATGACGGTGCCTCAAATCACCCCCAAACAAGGGTCCGATGGTGAGAAGCCTAAGCAACATTTCCCCCCGCCCCCCCGAGGAAGATCCCGAGCTACAGTACCACCGCAGTCCACAAACTGCCCTGACACATGCGAGAGTTGAGCAAGGACAATGCCACAGAGCCCGATCTAATTCCATTCGGATCCCCATCGACCACATGTTTAACAACATTAAAGATCAGCCTTGGGTCAGTCATCCCGCATGACCTCTCTCGTAGAACCCAAAGGGACCAGGATCTCGGGAGTACTATGCCAACCATGATGATGGTTACCCCACTGTCGAGTGTCGAACCCTCGGCGACACCTCCAAGACTTCGTTAATTAGGGATATCTCCGAGAGTTCATCCTCAACCTGGGCTTACCTTCGGAGGTTAAGATACAAAGGGAGCCCTATAAGATATCCAGGCCGGTAGCTCCCTCATCCAGTATCAGGAGGTGAATGAAATCTGTGGCACCTCCCCAACAGAGGGCACCTCCATAAAGCAAATGGCCATTTATGTCAATGAGGCTCAAAGGGACAACTACCCATCGATACTGATGAGCCTACCTTCATCACTGGCAAGCTCATCTACTTCTCAAAGATTGATGCCTACATCATGCACTTTTTGCACTATGACGCTTTGGTCGTGACAATGTATATCGGTTGTTGTCAGATGCCAAGATCTTGGTCGAGGGAGGAAGAACGTAAACATTCAATACGGGCACGCCTTAGATCGAATGGAGGACATTACTGAGTTGGCTCGAAAGAGGATTCCCCCTCAGTTCCAGTCACTTTTCTATGAATTTGATTGGAGCGAGGCGCGCTCGCCGGGAATAGTTATGTTCCCTATCCGCGGATCCATACAATGTTTGTTATAGAGTTCCGCGTCCTCAACATTGAATCTTCCTACAATATTATCCTCGGGAGGCTATGAATTCATATAATGAGGGCAGTCCTGTCCATCCATCATCAATTTCTGAGGTACCTCACACCAATCGGAATGGCTAGTATAAGACCGGTCGATGGCCAGAACCAAAGACGCAGTAGCCCAGAAGAAGTCTGAGTGGGTTGACAAAGACTTCTTGAGTAGTCACCGACGAAGGATCCCCCGCAGACAAGAAACAAAAGAGGATTGTTGATCAACAGATCACAGGGCGTTGAAAGCCAAGACTTTTATTCCCTTGTCGAGTCGGAGGATCTGGACCCCGGCTCACCCAATGAGTTGGGGACCCATATAGCAAGATCGAGGAGGAGCCTGAGTCTTTCTCTGTAGATCCAAGTCACCCAAAACGGATTCTCTGAATCGGCTCGAAGTTACATCCCCAAGAGAAGGCCTTATCCAAGAAGTTTTTGTCAGATAATTTGGATGTATTCGCATGGACCCTTTCTGATATCCCTGGAATTAATATCAAGATTATTTGCAATAAGCACTCCATCAAGGCAGACGCTAAACCTATAAACCCGAAGCCTAGAAGGATAAATGAGGAACGAAGTAGTGTGCCATCAGCGATGAAGTTGATCACCTACTGTAGGCCGGCTTTATCTGAGAGATCTACTACACATACTGGCTCTCCTGTCCCATCTGCGTGAAGAAGAATGCCAAATGGAGGTTTGCATCGACTTCACAAGCCTCAATGAAGCTTACCCAAAGGATTGCTTTCCCCTTATTAGGATCGATCAGCTGGTAAAAGCAACAACGGGCGACGAATTCCTCAGCTTCATGGACGCCTACTCCAAGTACAACCAGATCAAGATGCACCCACCAGGCGAAGATAAGACTACTTTCACCACTAGTGGGAGAATCTATTGCTACAAGATGATGCACTTCAGACTCAAAATGTCAGGGTCACCTTTCAGCTCATGGTCGACAAAGTCTTCAAGGATTTAATCGGAGAATGATGGAGGTGTATATGGATGACATGTTGGTAAAAATCAACATGCACACAGATCACCTCCAACATCTAGGCAAAGAATTCAATCTCCTATGAAAATATAATATAAAACTCAACCTCGAGAAGTGCACATTCAGGGTTGCCTCCGGGAGATCTTAGGGTACCTGGTTACTCAACAGGGCATCGAGCCTGACCCCAACTCCATATCCACCATCTTGAACATGAGGTCGCCCACCTGTGTGAAGGAGATCTGGATGCTGAACGGATGCCTCACTGCTTTGAATTGATTCATCAGTCGATCCACGGATAAATACAAACCATTCTTCTAAGTCTTGAAGAAAAATGGGGTGATTTCTGCTGGAACGAGGAATGCGAGTCAAGTTTTCAAAGTCTAAAGAAATATCTAGCTCCATCACCACTCTTGTCCAAGTCGACTT